>CM075874.1:8440360-8690958 GCA_038021265.1 Cyprinella venusta
ACACGCATGCTCACACACACACACACACACACCCACACACACACAGAGGGTATTTTGTTGTGCTATAGGCTTTATCATAATTCCATTTGATGTCACTTCTATATCTCATTCAAGTCCAGTCTATTTGTGCAATGAAGAATGACAAAATATTTAATTGAATGTACACAAAACAGTATGTTGTTGCAACCCCACTCTGATCTTAGACTATTTTGATTTCAGGCGCTTCATTGGTATAAATCCAGAGAGAGGGACAAAGGCCAAAAGGGGCAAGGTTGTCTCCAAGAAGAAAGGTGTGGTCGTCTAGAAGAAGTCTTCTGCAGTCAATACACACGTCGCCATGCTACTGAAGAATCTTCTTGATTTTGAATGGAACTTCATATAGATCGGTGAGCTCATCCTACTCTCTTTGTTTTGACAGTCTGGCATTGCCACATTAAGCCACAAGAGAACTGGTATTATTACTTTATAAACATTAGCTAGGAGTGTATATGAACTGTACATTCCTGATTGTATATTTTATGTATTATTATGATAATGATTGTTTGTTGTTGTTTGACAGTGGCAACACTGGAGTAATGCTGCAGCGAGGATCAGCGGCTACCAAAGTGATGGTCATCTCTCCTGGATCCACAAGTACTAAGATGAATAAACAAGCCTACCTCACAGGACTATTTTAAGAGGTAACCTGCAAGTCTAGCTCGCAGTGGCACAGGTGCCTACCTACAGTTTACTTTAGAGGAAATCTAACTCCCAGGACTATTTTAAAATCATGCGTCTGTGGGCGTTTTTTCCCCCCCAAAATGTGCCAAAGATGCTTTCATGATGAATGTTTTTACTCATGTAATCAAAAAGGTCTTAAAGGAACACTCCACTTTTTTTGGAAATAGGCTCATTTTCCAACTCCCTTAGAGTTAAAAAGTTGAGTTCTACTATTTTCGAATCCATTCAGTCGATCTATGGGTCTGGCGGTTGCACTTTTAGTTCAACTTAGCATAGATAATTTAATCTGATTAGACCGTTAGCATCTCTCTCAAAAAATGACCAAAGAGTTTCTTTATTTTTCCTATTTAAAACTTGTAATTACATCGTGTACTAAGACCGACGGAAAATGAGAAGTTGTGATTTTCTAGGCCGACATGGCTAGGAACAATACTCTCTTTCCTGTGTAATAATCAAGGAGCTTTGCTGGCGTACCATGGTGCAGCAGGCGCAATGATATTACTGTCACGTTGGAAGTTATAGCTGGGGACAATTTTCAGGCGCTGCGTAATATCATTGCGCCAACTGCACCCATGGTGTGGCAGCAAAACTCCTTGACTATTATGCAGGAAAGAGTTTATAGTTCCTAGCCATATCGCCCTAGAGAATTCATAGAAACTCTTTGGTCATTTTTTTGAGAGAGACGCTAACAGTCTAATCAGATTCAATGATCTATGCTAAGCTATGCAAAAAGTGCAACCGCCAGACCCGGAGATCGGCTGAATGGATTCAAAAACGGTAAAACTCAACTGTTTAACTCTAGGGGAGTTGGAAAATGAGCCTGTTTCCAAAAAAAGTGGAGTGTTTCTTTAATGTTCCATAGTCTTTAAGTTTATTGCAATAGTCTAAAGCAGGCTGTTTCTGTTGCTACTAGACATCTCAGGTGTCGTCCAACAGGGTTTATTTTATTTTTTCCATTTTTGTATTCATGTTAATATTGACATTGCTCTTTGAAATAAAGGTATTTGATTTTGATGTTTGTATTTGTAGGGACTTTTGGCCAGGCAACTGAATTAAGGAAATTTCAGAAACATTTTAGTTAGTGTTAGTGGTAACAACCCCCCCCCCCATGGGGGTTCCTAAGCCACATACCCACGCACACCCATCCAGATACTCCAGTGAGTATCAAGTTACAAGACTGTGGAATGTCACAAAACCTGTTTGAGCAAAGAGGTTGGCATTCCTTTCTGTGTTTTGAAGATATTTAACCAAATATATTCAATGTGTTTCTATGTATGTGTTTCCCATGTCACAGTGAAGTAATTTTGTTTGGTTGCAGCATAAACAGAAATTAGAAATACCTTCTTTATGCATTGTAAACATAAGTGTATATTTCGTTAAGGTCACATAATGTTCCTTGATGTCTCCAGAATGCTCATTGAATGAGACACCCATATATGCACAGAGATGTAAAGCAAAGTGTATTTTTAATATGTTTTACTGCCAATGAAAATGGTTTACCATTAAAAACCTCACTGATCACACCCCCTCCCACGAGGAGCCATGGTTTTAGAAACAAAGGACAATAAAATTCTAGTTCCCGCTTGATTTTCACGCACTTCGATTGGTCCAGCCACAGGAAAAGGGCTGGCTCCCTTCAAGCAGTATAAAAGTGAGCTCCGCTCTCTTTGCTCTCTCTCTTCGAACGTTCAAACGCCCTTTGAACATGTAAACCTCACGGGACTCTGATCCAACCATGGATCTTCCCTTTTGTTCGTGTAAAAGTTTCGTCCTTTACTCAACTGGACTACCAAGCTCGTCTTCCAGGAAAGGAAGTGGACTTCGCCGAACTATTGCCTCGGGTAACGTCGCCTCAAAGACTTTAAGCCTTTCAAACACTCGCGCTGAATGCCAACGAACGCCACGTGACTCTCCGCGGAACAAAGGAGTCACGCGCACGCGACCAAACATGCCCGCGCCGAGACGGGTCGTGCAAAACGCCCCGGCCGCTCTTCTCGCTCCGGACGCCCGCCCAGCGCGTCCTTGTCTACCTTCAGAATGTAGTCCGCGTGGCGGCCCACGTGATCCGATCCCGGATCCTTTCTTTACCTTCTAGTCTAAAGTATGTCTTCGTATTCAACTCGTTCTACCTCCACAAAGTGAAATGAACTGAGTCGAACTATTCCTTTGGTAATTCACCGCAAAGACTTCCAACCGCTGTTTCACAGACTCGCACCTCGCACGTGACTCCCCACGGAACCAAAGAGCAGTGCACGCGCGCATCTAAACCATGCGGGCCCCACGCTCACGGAGGACAAAGGATCAGCCGCTTGAAACGCGGCTAGACCACGCAGGACGTCCAAGGAACGCAGCAACACATGAGGGCCCTTTCCCACATGCAAGTAAATTAGGGCTACCCCTGTTTCAGAGCATTGAGAATGTGTTTTCATGTGTCTCAGAAAGTTGGACTGTCTTAGGTGAATATAACCCTCTCTTTCTCTCCCCATGCTCTCTCACTCGCTCTCTCTCTCTCTCCAACTCAACCTCTAAACATGTTCTCATTGTCTAAACGCCCCGCGTTCGTCTTAGTTTGTGTTTTTAATGTTTGTAAATACATGTATCATTGTAACATAGTAAATGCTTAAGTAGTTACCTTATTAAAGACAAATAATGCACATCCCTGACTGATTTATGGTCTGCTCATAATATAAGTCCCTGAAGTGCCGATCAAAAGCTACACGCTTTACATAATTGACGGTACCTGAAAAGGTATGTTTTATGTCTTATGGGCAGGAAGGCTAACTCTAGTGGCCACAGAGTTTGCGTTCCAAAAAGTCCATAAATTAATTGAGCTATTGTACTTTGCCTGTCTTGTAAAACGTGGTCCTGGCAATTAATAGCAATTAATTTGCGGTTAATTGCAGGGACACACATGGATGCATATGGGTAAACTTGAAATAAGCTCTCCTAAATGGGAGATTTATTAACATGTAAGGCCGGTCTGATCCAAATCTGCATGAATAATTATTAATTATCAATTATTAATTATGATATGCAAATTCCCTCTTCGATCAGACCGCCCAGTTTCCTTACAGTGGTGGAGAATTCGCAGCACATTTCAAACTTGTTTGTGAGCAATCAATTTCAGTCAGATGTGTATATTGTTATTTAATATTGTTTATGTAATATTTAATATTACACGCGCGCATTGGAGTGAACGCTTGCGAACTCCCGATCTGACTGATCTGGGCACAAAGCCTCAGTCAAAGAACATTTAACATGCTGCTAAAATGTTACACATTTTTGTCACTGTTAATTGTTAAAAGTAAACTGCAGTTTCCATAGTATTAAATTTGTTCTGGCACAGATGGAAGAGAATCCTCTGCGCATAAACGACATTTTTAATAATTCTAACTCCATTATCCGAACGATGTTCTTCGAATAATGTGGAAGACAGGATACGGTAGAACGATGTTCTTCTACTGTTCCTAAAAGGCCTTATATTATAATCGTTAGAGTAACGATTAGCTCCTGGTTGAAAAAACATTGACTTAGCTACTCAATGTATAAAACCGCCAAGCATATTATCATAGGTGCTATGTGGTATATGCCTGTTGGAGCATGAAACAGACGAGTAATTCCTGTTTCCCTTCGCACAACGCAGCGACGAAAACCTGCGAACGTGTTTTAAATAAATATAGCACCAAAAAATCCAAAACTGAGAACATTCTAATCATTAACGCTAGTTGTGATAGATGTTATTTGGAATCTTAGAACAGACGATTAGTTCCTGTTCTCTTCTGCACAAGCAGCGACGAATCCTGTGAAAGGTGCCTGTAAATCTAGAAAAATCCAAAGCTGTAAACATTCTAATCATTAACGCTAGTTGTGATAGATGTTATTTGGAATTCTGAAACAGACGAGTAATTCCTGTTTTCTTTTGCACAACGCAAGAAAAAAAATCCTGCCAAACGTGCTTGTAAAATATAGTACCGGAAAGAAATCCGTCGAGATTTAAAATTCCGTAATATTTGTGATTATGCAGCGGTGAGAAGGTAACACTCCAATCCCTCTTAATCTATCACCGGGGCAGCGGGCTGGCTGTAATACTACTGCCAGACACTGGGGTGCGCCCTTGAGTGCTCTGCAGTATCAAGTTACTGCCATTGCCCCGGCTTTACCCCACATGAGCGCAGTGGCGCCATCGTGTGGACACTAACAGCTAGGTCATCTTTTCCTCAAAATTCTCTGTTAGAAAATTACTATTTCCTTGCTGAAATTTTGAACTAGTTTCTCTAACTTTCAATGCATGTGTAAGTTACAGCCTCGTTGTAGTAACATGATTTTCTTTACCTTGACTGGGTACACTTGTTTTGAATTTGGTTCAAACCATGTTTGAATTTAAAATTCAGAATTAAGTCCTAGCAGCTTCTGATGACCACTTAGAGGAAAACGCCCCCTTGTGGCCGTCTCTGTGCTAAGTCAGCATCACCTAACATCACTGTTCTGAATGGCTCTCTCTCCCAGTTGGTTTTGTTTTGGTTACTATCACTGATCCCTCACTGTAATCGTGATTGTCATCAAATATAACACCAACCTTTAATCTCCTAATCTTATTCAAATTTGGTTTGAAACAAACAAATTTCAAAGTTAAATTGAATTAAGTCTCTCATTTCCCACTGGGTATTGCTTCATGACTTTATTTCTATATTACCATCTCAAATTATTCTTAATAATTTTGATTTGGTTTTATTACTACTGTCTCCTTACTAATCTAAAGGTTACTTAACCCCTATGCAGGTGCTCAATTTGAAGTGCGTTTAAATCAGTTTGAATGCAGTTCAAATCAAGCTCTCTGTCAGCCAGTTTGACCACTAGGAGGAAGTGGCCCACACCTTTAGTGGCTAAAACCCGCCACTACAGCTCGCTTCCTCCTGTGCTCTGCAGTGCTGCACTTAATGCTATCTCTTCCCTGAATGGAGGTTAGGTTATTCTGATAATTGACATTGTCATAATTTCCTTGTTGTTTATACCATAATTCTAGTAAAGCCGTTGCCTTTGATTTTTCTACAAAAGTAGACACTCAATTTGATTTAGATAAAGGAGCTTTAATTCACATTGAAGTACACGTGTTCTTCATCCTGTTTTGTGTTTGCAAGTAGAAATCTCTCTGGTGATGTGGTGATTTTGAGTCACCCCTACCTGGGGCCCAGCGAGCTGGTTCGTCCGATCTGCGTCACCGGCTCTGACCAAGCATGTGTCTCGGACTCTCCTGCACCTGTCCGTTGGTGAGGCCCGCAACACCGCCGGCTGTTCAAAGTCGAGTTGCTCGAGAGGGCACACCTCGGCACTGGTGCACCGAGAGCCCCAGACACTGCTGTCATGTGGTTGTGGCGACAGAAGGACCAACTACGAGGCTGTCTCCAATCAGAGTGACTCATTTCACCCCAGACAAACTAGAAAAGGTGTTAAAACCCATCCACTTACTATTTGCCACAGAATCTAGAGGTTCCCCTGGTAATGTGAAGTGGTCGACTTCCTCCTCCTCTCCGAGCCGCAAACCGGCTCCAAACAGGCTTAGGCCTCCTTCTTCCCTTTCTAACACTTCTTGTACTATTATTCTTGTACTACAGTACTATTATTGCCATTTCATTACAGATCTCCCCATCTTTGATGGTTGCATGTTACTTCATACTTTGCTAGCTCGCCATTGCTCTGTTCTGTTGTGCTCTGTTCCTTTCAGTTCACCTAAAAGACAGAACCTCTCTGAGACACCAAGGAAAACTGAAGAATAGTTTGACAACAAAGTCGTTAGCATCAACAGGTACCCCTAAGCTAGCGCCCTGTCAAAAAGAAAAATCTTCATTCAGACCCATGATGACCTACCCAAATTGTCCCACCAAACGGTTTAACTGTCTGCATCAGTTAACCAAAATTTTCATACATGGCTTAGCCTGTATTAGATAGCTCGCTAGACGTAGAACGAACTTGCATTGGCCTCTCGGTGTGTGTGTTGTGTTCCTCTCGCCCACAGTAAAGCCAGTATGTTCCGGTACAGTCTCACAACCCGCTGGGACAACCTGGAGACGGAGCCGAGATTCATGACATCTCCATCCGTGCCCAACGTCACCAGCGACTCAGAGCCCCGAGCCAGGAGCAGCTGACAAGACTGGGCCAGACACGGCACAACCTCGCTTACCAGCTCACCGCACACGCATGCCTCCGCGAAAGGAGCCGCATCGCCCGAGAACACAAGGTGGCAACGCCGAGAATGACAACGACCCCGAGCTACTTAAGGAAGTGAAAGACTTCAACCTGCCCTGTCTAATCTTCTACACAGACTGAAGAGGATTGTCAGAGAAAAAAAAAAAAACCCAGAGAAGGATTAAACGAGAAACTCCGACGAAGTGAAGACTCTCGCAAAGAGCAGAGACTGAACTGAAGGAGATTCGAAAGCCACGGCCTGCGAAAAGAACGCGCAAGAGGCCCGTGCGACCATCCACAAGCTCGTCCAGCAGAGACCAGATCTCGAACACGAACTTGACCCACAGAGTTACAACACTCTGATAGACTGTAGCATGACTGGGAAGGGGAGGACATACACCACAAGCCCCTCCTGACCAGTCTGCACATTTCAGCCAACACGCCAGAGCTGAAAAGGAGTGGGAACCCCGCTTCCCACAACATCTCTGACAGGCTACAAGACGAAGACTCCTCACCTGCTGTCTCCAACCGGTGAACACACTACACCGACATCCAGCAGGACAGACCCAGGAGGGCCTGTGCTACCACCGCCGACTCCAAACGAGCTTGCTGCGGAACTTACAACGAACCTGTAACTGAGGAGGATGCTAGTTTCAAGAAACTTTTCCTCAAACCCGTCAGTCACCATAGTTCTCCTGGCCCCACGCAATACCCACTCAACGATGTGTGAAGGCCCACTCAGTAAGAATTCCTAAAACCCCAAATTATCCTGAACTGCAAACCCCGAAGACACACTGCACGAACAACGTGCAAGACTCTGCTAAAAGGTCCGTGATCAACACCGGACGTAGAACTTTTACAAGCAGATGACAATGTGTGCTCAAGTCGTTGCAGGACTCTGCGTTTGTAGAATTAGAATTTTACTAAGTTGAAGGAATCTTAGATAGACGTATAAGCCTCAAAGGCCTACAGACTATGCACGATTCTCTTTTGAAACAAGCAGTTTCTAGATGTTGTTTAAAACGACACCATAAAACGTTAGGTTGTGTGACAGTGAAGAGTTACAGAAAACACCAACTTCAAATAAGGCATACTTTGCCTTGACGACAGAGTGTAGTAAAAGCACCCGAGTTTAAACTACTGTTAATCAATAGGCGTGCACTCGATCTTCGTGATCCGACTAAAACACAATGTGCAATACGCATTTTGATCACTGGCTTGTCTAAATGCAGATAAAACCAATAGCTGAAATTGACGTCTCTACTTCAAAAGAAAATTAGGCCTTAGACTCCCAACTGGTATCAAGAAATTCAGCATTAAAGCGTAAGTCTGTGTAACAAAGCTTTCATCCCAGCAGCTTGTAATCTGTACTGATATCTTTTCCGCTTTGGTTAAAAGGAAATCCAAATTGCGGTATGACTAAACCTGTTTCTGACCAAGAAAGCTCAGGACAGAGTTAAATGTATGTGGACCTGTCTACAAGGTAAAGGCCTTAATTTCATTGTTAGATTGACGTAATTCACCTAAGTTTTAGCTGCATCTACAAGCGGGAAGCCACTAAATGATCAAGACAAGTAACTCGCGGAAAAGTCAGCATTCATGCATGAGAGAGACGTACTTATATGTGCTTAGAACAAGCTTTGACTTGCAGCAAATCTATTTCCTTACTCTGTAAACAAATAGAAGATGTGTAAAATAAAGAACATAGTTCCATGTGAAAATTAGCAAATGCCAAAACACATTTGCGTTTTACTGGATGCAACTGAGTTCTCGAAAATTATAAGTATAAGTACCTCCGTTAAAACGCGCATGATGCATGTAAAATATACAGGCATTCTTCAGATACTGTTGAATTGCTCTGACACGCTCTGCTCCCATGACAACAACTTGTCACAGGAAGTGTTAGCTCGTAATGTCACTTTTGTAAACATCCCAGCCTGGGTGGCTAAGCTAACCTAGCCTAGCATCAAGCTAACTTAGGCTAAGCTAAACTAACCCATCACTAAGCTGACTGAGGCTAAGCTAACTTAGCCTAACATCAAGCTAATTCAGGCTAAGCTAACCTAGCTCCCATCCAACGTAGGCTAAGCTGAATAACCTCCACAGCTAACAGTTAGCTGCTTTTACGTGAACCCTAAATCATCGCTTGTGTTCCACAAGACAAGTATTCTGAAATACTTTCTCAACACCAGTTAGGGTCCCTAATTAGTCATTTTTTCTATGTTTACAATTCTTATTAACTAAAGTTCACTTTCACTGGGTTAGGAATACTCCTTTCTAACAGTTGAAGACGAACCTCGCAGACACTTCGTTAATTAAACTTAGGTTTAACTACATGTAAACTGCGTAACCAACTACAGAAGAATTCGTATAACCATAGGAATGTTTACCGTCATGTTGACTAAATCTTTGGAAAGACGCGCATAACGTGGTTTTGGATGACCAAACACTACAACCCATTATAGAGTGTCAAACAAAGCAAATCCAAAGTTTACCCACTAATGCCACTGAATAACTCTCGACTTCAGATCATTCCCGTGTTTTGATCATTAGTATTTTTCTTTTGCTTTAATTTTATTTTTTTTTTCCTCAGTAGCTATTTTATTAGCTTTATTAGACCTCGATAATAATAGCAAGCCGCTATTCCCGTAGGTCAGTTATTTTAACTTCCCCCTCTCTTGTCCGAGTGTGGTTCCATTTCCCATAGGACCCAGAAAGGAGATAGAGACACGCTTACTTGTTATTCTGGCTGAGTTCAACCAGTGCACTCGTTTTTGTGACCCTGCCACAAGTAATTTCAACAATTTACTAGGGCACTACTACAGTCCTGAGGGTCGATAATAAGCAGAATTTAAATAAGAAAGCTGTCCTTCTCCTATCATCGGTCACTTAGTCGAGCCATAGTGAACCAGCAGCTAAGTCTAGGGAAATAAGTTAGTCATAAGAACCTCCTTATGTCGTTTGTTTCATCTCGGCTATGTCCGTCTCAGGAAATACCCTAGGAACCACACAAAACTTAGCCCCCTAACACTCACAGCTAAGATAAGGACATAAGAGACATTTAGCTTTATGCTAAATACCTAACGAACCTACTAAGCAGTAGTTCTGAACTTTTAGGGCCATGCATTAGCCACACGCAACAAGTGTGCCAGAATGCCACAAAAGCCCCTGCTTAACCTGACCTCAACCTTCCAAGGAACCGCTGCCCCAAACCACGGCATGGCTCCAAAACGGATTTAACAAAGCTAACCAGAGAGGTCCCGACAGTCGCCCAGAACCCTGCATCAAACCACGACATGCAGATAAGACTTTCACTTGCAACGTGTCTAATCAACCTGACCGCATGAAACAGATTCTGCTTGATATGGATTACGTCCAGTCGTGAGGTGCACAGCTTCCTAGATCGTCAAACAAAGGCTGTCAAAATGGACTATAAGCTGTTGCAATAAGCTCTGATCGCTTAACTCCCTGATCCAGAATCAGACCAAGGTTATCAACGCCGTGGACATCAAGTGAAACCGACTTGAAACTCCGCCGACTTCTGCAAACCTACCTCGAAACGTAAACCACCAGGTATGAAAGGATGCCAGTTTCAGAACTTTGTTCCTTCAAAACCTGCATCCCACTGTGAGTTATTCCGTAAGCACCCTGGCCTGTCCCCGTAGCATGCCTACCTCAGCTACGAGACTGGGCCCAGAAAGCTCACATTAAGCAAAGACTTTACCAAAAAGACTGTGCAAAACCCCTCAAACTAACCTGTCTCTGAGCACGACTTAGAGCTGCCTCTAGAAGGCACCCCACGCATCACAAACACTTCCACTGAGAGTTAAACCGTTCCAGGCCAGCAGAGGGCGACCCAACAGTCATGGTGCTCACCTAACACACCAGAGCAGGAGCTCTGAGCCGCACCCCATCACCAAGAGACTCATGCCCAACCAGCCAAGAGCGGTACCCCTCTCATCACGCCCCTGGCAAGCACAAGTCTGAGGACACATCAGATAACAACAGTGCAGCCACGTCACCGACGACACAAATGAATTCGGCGCTGAAAGAGTTTCTGCACAACACCTCACCAGAAGGACAAGCCAGACATCCTACGTCTCAGTGCAAGACTCAAACAGACACCGCTCACTAATGAGAACACTGCTCGTCAGCATCAGACCACAGAGCTCACTGCCACTTCACTAAGTGACAGCACCAAGGAGCCACCACAACTGACAGCTGCACAACCTGAGCATGACAGCCGGTGTCCCACAGAACGCCAGCCCAGACGCCAAGACTTCTGGGAAACCTAAACAAAAGGGGGTGGCACGAAAACTCTACAAAGCCATCAACAGAGACAATGATTCGAGCCCTTAAGGCCCTGCCAAACATTAGCTCAACCATCACGCTAATGTAAGCCCAACTCTTTGAAAGACTCGGTGCTAAAACTGAGAATCAAAACAACTCTCAGATCCCAAGCATGTAAGCTGAACGTGCAATCCTACAGCCAACACAACATTTGGCCCAAGACAGGTAGCTCCCGTCCACAATTAGTCCTTTGAGCCTGTAATAGACTTTAAATAACTGAATGCCTGAGCTCAAGTTCCAAACCCCTCCCCCTCCAGCCACACAGGTCAAGAGAACCTGACTGGCAGGTCACAGAGGCAGAAGAACTCCCGCAGCCAGCCATGAGGGCAAAGCCTCAGCACCAAATGGAGTTGTGAACTTGCTACCCTGCACCTTTCAGCTTACCAAAGACTTTGACTAACCAAATGAACTCTGAGAAAACCACCTCTCTACCCCTCCAACCACCCAAGCCTGCCGTCGAACCCAACTACTGCAGCCCACCTAGCACTTGCTGCTAAACAGCCCAACACATGGAGTTTATGCACATCGTGACATCACTTCGCCACAGCTCCGGCTGCCACAGTGCAAAAGGGGGATATGCCAGTGTTGCCCAGTCACGCACCAGTCACGCACAATGGGGGCTGCACACCGCAGCACCAGGACATTGCATCGAGTGGCATAGCGGCATCCTCAAAGGCATCAGACTGTCCCAGCCGACAGCCGCTGAAATCTTTCCTCCCTCTCTCGTGCCAACATGTTGTGGACTACAAACTCCACTGCCCATCGGGAAGATGTGGACGCCTCGCTCAGAGGCATTACTGACTGTCTCACACCAAAGACAATTGAACTGTTATTATTTTTAATAATAATCTTAATTCTGACAAGATTCCTGACACATGATTCAAACCAGAATCAAAACCATGTGGAACTAACCAAGATAACCTGTTCCCTAAGCAATGCCTTCACAGCCCAGCTAAAATCTAAGCCACCAGCACGTCACCCACCTTCAGGAGGAGCTGACACGTGCCCAACGCCGCATAGGAAAGCTGGAAGTGAAAGTCCAGGACGAACTCAAGATCACCAGGTTCCTGAGAGAGCTGATGCACACTTAACACTGCAAAGACCAGCTCAAAGCGTCCGACGAAGCGGAGCAAGAAACAAAGATACAAGTCGACAAGCTCCAAGCAGCCCTTGCAGTCACTGAACGTGACAAACAAGAGTTAAAGACTGTCCAGAAACACCTGGAAAGCCAACTCCAGTCTGCTGAACATCAGCTAGAGAAAGCCAAAACTGACATTGAAAGTAAGAACTCTAAAATCACTGCTCCGGAAGACCACCTGCAAAGGTGCAGCGTTGAAATGGACCATCTGACCCAACAGCGAGACAACGCCATCGACGAGCTCCATGCGGTCAGAAATTAACTTCAACCTGTTTTCACACAGAAACCAGAGCCAAGAAGGGAGAGACCTCCCTCAGCATCCTCACTGCTGAGTAGAACAGAGTCCTCCATCAACGAACTGTCATTCTATGGAAGAGGTGAACGGCCACGCTCCAAAACGTCACCGGCCTTCACCACAGAACTCTTCCCTGTCAACAAACAAAGATAGATCATCCAGCCAGACTCCAAAGCTGCAAATGGAATGACCCTCAAAGATCCCAACCTGCTGGCTAAAGACATCACCCAGTTCGACCCGAACTCCACGGAGGGCCACAGCCTCCAGGCCTATCTCCAAGATAGCGACTTCCTCCTAGAGGATGTTGCTGTTGTCGTCTTCCTGTTCCTCCAGCCAACCAGAGGACAGCTGTAGCTGTCACCAGGGCCGACCTCAGGCAGCATATGGTCGACTGCCACGCAAGCAGAGCTAAGTGGACACCCACACCGCTGCTGCCAGAACGCAGTCAAACACCGGCCTGTCCAGCAACAAAACGAACTGAAATGCCACAGCCAAAAGGCAACTCACGACACAGAGTGCCTCCTCACAGACCAGCAATTAGTTGACAGGAACTGTGATGAATCTACAACGCTCACAGCATTCTACTGAACCAGACTAGTGAGCTCCAACGAGACAACTGCTCATTGTCTGCCAGAATAACTATGCTAAAATTCACAAAGCAGCTTTTGCTCCAAGACCCGAGCTACCCTGCTGCGACCGAGCCTGGGTTAAGTCCTAGCCGTGACGAAACCCACGATTTCACCCTGATTCCATAACTGGAACTTGAACGGTGAAAGGAGGGGCCCAGCCGAACTGAACTTGTGCTCAGCGACATAGCTGTCCTGGCTGTGTTTCAACCGCGCACCTGTTGCACTGCACAACTGCCTCACCTGTTGTCCAGTCCTGGACTGCAGATGATTCTGCGCTGGGCACCCCATGGTAATCAACCATGCCCTAACACTTGACTTTCACACTCCACAAGAGACTCAACAAATGCAGACGTCCACAGCCACCACTGGACCCTCAGGAAGAGGGTACCACACTGAGGCTGCGTCGAACCTCATCAAGCTGAGCCCAACCTCAGCCTAACCGCCACCTGCCACTTGACCTTCACAATTCACCTGCCATCCGTCCATTGCGATGAGTGTCGTCCGATGAAGTCCATGCCAGGACTTCACCGTACGAAAAGGGGGAGATGTAGGGACTTTTGGCCAGGCAACTGAATTAAGGAAATTTCAGAAACATTTTAGTTAGTGTTAGTGGTAACAACCCCCCCCCCCCATGGGGGTTCCTAAGCCACATACCCACGCACACCCATCCAGATACTCCAGTGAGTATCAAGTTACAAGACTGTGGAATGTCACAAAACCTGTTTGAGCAAAGAGGTTGGCATTCCTTTCTGTGTTTTGAAGATATTTAACCAAATATATTCAATGTGTTTCTATGTATGTGTTTCCCATGTCACAGTGAAGTAATTTTGTTTGGTTGCAGCATAAACAGAAATTAGAAATACCTTCTTTATGCATTGTAAACATAAGTGTATATTTCGTTAAGGTCACATAATGTTCCTTGATGTCTCCAGAATGCTCATTGAATGAGACACCCATATATGCACAGAGATGTAAAGCAAAGTGTATTTTTAATATGTTTTACTGCCAATGAAAATGGTTTACCATTAAAAACCTCACTGATCACACCCCCTCCCACGAGGAGCCATGGTTTTAGAAACAAAGGACAATAAAATTCTAGTTCCCGCTTGATTTTCACGCACTTCGATTGGTCCAGCCACAGGAAAAGGGCTGGCTCCCTTCAAGCAGTATAAAAGTGAGCTCCGCTCTCTTTGCTCTCTCTCTTCGAACGTTCAAACGCCCTTTGAACATGTAAACCTCACGGGACTCTGATCCAACCATGGATCTTCCCTTTTGTTCGTGTAAAAGTTTCGTCCTTTACTCAACTGGACTACCAAGCTCGTCTTCCAGGAAAGGAAGTGGACTTCGCCGAACTATTGCCTCGGGTAACGTCGCCTCAAAGACTTTAAGCCTTTCAAACACTCGCGCTGAATGCCAACGAACGCCACGTGACTCTCCGCGGAACAAAGGAGTCACGCGCACGCGACCAAACATGCCCGCGCCGAGACGGGTCGTGCAAAACGCCCCGGCCGCTCTTCTCGCTCCGGACGCCCGCCCAGCGCGTCCTTGTCTACCTTCAGAATGTAGTCCGCGTGGCGGCCCACGTGATCCGATCCCGGATCCTTTCTTTACCTTCTAGTCTAAAGTATGTCTTCGTATTCAACTCGTTCTACCTCCACAAAGTGAAATGAACTGAGTCGAACTATTCCTTTGGTAATTCACCGCAAAGACTTCCAACCGCTGTTTCACAGACTCGCACCTCGCACGTGACTCCCCACGGAACCAAAGAGCAGTGCACGCGCGCATCTAAACCATGCGGGCCCCACGCTCACGGAGGACAAAGGATCAGCCGCTTGAAACGCGGCTAGACCACGCAGGACGTCCAAGGAACGCAGCAACACATGAGGGCCCTTTCCCACATGCAAGTAAATTAGGGCTACCCCTGTTTCAGAGCATTGAGAATGTGTTTTCATGTGTCTCAGAAAGTTGGACTGTCTTAGGTGAATATAACCCTCTCTTTCTCTCCCCATGCTCTCTCACTCGCTCTCTCTCTCTCTCCAACTCAACCTCTAAACATGTTCTCATTGTCTAAACGCCCCGCGTTCGTCTTAGTTTGTGTTTTTAATGTTTGTAAATACATGTATCATTGTAACGTAGTAAATGCTTAAGTAGTTACCTTATTAAAGACAAATAATGCACATCCCTGACTGATTTATGGTCTGCTCATAATATAAGTCCCTGAAGTGCCGATCAAAAGCTACACGCTTTACATAATTGACGGTACCTGAAAAGGTATGTTTTATGTCTTATGGGCAGGAAGGCTAACTCTAGTGGCCACAGAGTTTGCGTTCCAAAAAGTCCATAAATTAATTGAGCTATTTGACTTTGCCTGTCTTGTAAAACGTGGTCCTGGCAATTAATAGCAATTAATTTGCGGTTAATTGCAGGGACACACATGGATGCATATGGGTAAACTTGAAATAAGCTCTCCTAAATGGGAGATTTATTAACATGTAAGGCCGGTCTGATCCAAATCTGCATGAATAATTATTAATTATCAATTATTAATTATGATATGCAAATTCCCTCTTCGATCAGACCGCCCAGTTTCCTTACATATTGCTTATTTTGCATAATATTCACAATAATGCATATTATGCATTGTCTAGGCTTGAGAATAATAAAGTTCAATACAATCAATATTGAATAAATAAATACATTTAGTAATTGTATTATCTATTGTTCCTGTATACAGTAAACTATTTAGAAGTCAAAGTAATAACCTAAACAATATTATTGTAATTTCCAAATAATCACAGAAATGTGCAGCATTTTTTTACTGTATTAGACAGGGAAATCATTTAACAGTGTGAATACTGAAATATACTGTATTTCTGGTTTACAGACTACTACTGTAAAATAACTGTATATTGCTGGCGTCTTTGCTGCCAGCTCTTTACTGTAAATTATAGAAATACAGAAAAATACAGTTTTTCTGGTTTACAGACTACTACCGTAAAATCATTTTACGTATGAATACCGTAAAAATAACGGTATACTGCTGGCGTCTCTGCTGCCAGCTCATTACTGTTATTTTACAGGACAATTTTTTACAGTGTAGGACCCACAGAAAGTAAGATATGTTTGTTTGAATCTGGTCATGCTCCCTTTGAGCCTACATCTCTGTCTCTGTCTGTGTGTGTGTGTTTGTAGGGGAAGGGGGCTTAACCATTTCACTGCTGTGTGTTTTTTCTGCTGTGTAATTTCTTAATACATTTCTTAAGCCTGGTATGTTTTAAATAAGTTTTTATTTAAATTTTTTATAAGTAAAGGCATAATTGTAACCAGTTTAATTGTACTGCATTGACGATAGTTTTATATAATTAGTTTATTAATTAAATTAACTTGGTCCATAAACTTGGTCTGAAAATTTGGTCCATAAATCAAACACATTTGCATGTAATAATATTAAACTCGGTACACATATAGATCTCATTAGCCCAAACAACTTTAAGACAGCCCAACAGGAAGTCGGTTGTTTCAGTCTGTATGTGAATGTTTTGCAAAACCACCCTTTACATTTTTATTCCCCCATCTTAAGTAATTTTTAATTATTCCCACCAAAATTCTTCAAAATTATGAAAATACATTAAAGATACTAAATTGTGAACGGATATCGAATATGTCAAACAGTTTTGCTATGGTGAGGGATTATGTCAAAAAAAGAATCAGGAAACGTCTCATATCTTCTAAAAATTTTATTATTCACGATTTATTTTTCTATAAGACTATACCAATATTGGAACAATAGCCATTTTATTCCTTTTTTTAAATCTAAGAATTATGCTTAAGTTTAAAAACAGCCAGAATGGTTTAGTCAAAAGAGAAAAAAATCATTCATAGTGCTATACTGCCCTCTTGTGTTCAAAATTAGGTAGAACTATTGGATCAATCTCCACACATTAGGTAATACAGTAGGATTGGGGCCTTAAAAATCGCTAACTTAAAAAGTGAAAGTAACGGACGTCCACACAAGACCAGGCTTGGGAGGGTTACTTTAAAAAATGTATTCCGATACAGTTACAAATTATTTCATAAAAAAGGGTCCCACTTTACATTAAGTGGCTTTAAGTGCTATATACTTTTTCAAAAAGTAACTATAATCTGATTACTACTTTTTTTGATGTAACTCACTGTAACAAATTACAGTTCCTGGATTTTTGTATCCTGATTACATAATGCCGTTACAAGTATTCTGTTGCTCCCACAAGACATTAGTCTGAATATTTTCCTGTATGAACAAAATGGAGTTTCCATTGTTCACACACAAACACACACAGAGTTCGATCGCGCCTCTCTCGTGACTGAGTGTGTGTGCGTGTCGTGTTCTAAGCTGTGTGTGTGCACTTCTGAAGCTGCGCAGAAAATAATAAAATGCCATGCAGAGGACTAATGCGAAATGTGTGGGAAAATCCATTTGATTGTAGTTTAAGTGAGAAATAATTTCAGTGCTCTGGTCAACAGCTGTAGAGTGAAAACTGGTGAATGCAGTATACAGCTTTCACAGAAAGAGAATGATGTGAGCACGTATTTGGCAGTGAGTCCTGTGTGCGGACAAAATAGCTCAATAAGAGTAACAAAATACATGTGAAAAAAATCACATCATGATGTTTTAAAGAAGAGTGGTTTGATTAAAGTGGTGTAAATATACCCGATCCGGCAAAGATGGCAGTATCGGAGCTGATACCGATCCTGAGTATCGGATCAGCACATCCCTAAATACTATAATGTAAACACAGTACAGATGTAGACCTGGATGTACACCTGACCTTTCAGAAGGTTGCTCATGCATACTTTGTGGTTAAAATGTGCCCTCGATGCGCACTTTTGCAGAGCGTTCACTGATGCAAGCTCTTCAGCACACTTCTTTTTGACAGTCAAAGCGGGGGTTACGTTTTTGCACGTCATGTAGAATAACCCTAAAAGCACCAAGGTGGCGGTGCCACCGGCTTTATATATATATATATATATATATATATATATATATATATATATATATAAATATAGCTGCGAGCAGCAATTGCGGGCCAAAGCCGGCGTTACCGCCATCCCGGTGCCTTTAGGTAACTAAAGGCACCGGGGTTGCGGTGCCACCGGCTTGGGCCCGCAATCGCTGCTCGCAGCTGTAGGGACTTTTGGCCAGGCAACTGAATTAAGGCCCCCCCCCCCCCCCATGGGGGTTTCTAAGCCACACACACACACGCTTATCCATATACTCCAGTGAGTATCAAGTTACAAGACTGTGGAATGTCACAAAACCTGTTTGAGCAAAGAGGTTGGCATTCCTTTCTGTGTTTTGAAGATATTTAACCAAATATATTCAATGTGTTTCTATGTACGTGTGTTTCCCATGTCACAGTGAAATAACTTTGTGTGGTTGCAGCATAAACAGAAATTAGAAATACCTTCTTTATGCATTGTAAACATAAGTGTATATTTCGTTAAGGTCACATAATGTTCCTTGATGTCTCCAGAATGCTCATTGAATGAGACACCCGAATATGCACAGAGATGTAAAGCAAAGTGTATTTTTAATGTTTTACTGCCAATGAAGATGGTTTACCATTAAAAACCTCACTGATCACACCCCCTCCCACGAGGAGCCATGGTCTTAGAGACAAAGGACCATAAAATTCTAGCTCCCGCTTGATTTTCACGCACTCCGATTGGTCCAGCCACAGGAAAAGGCTGGCTCCCTTCAAGCAGTATAAAGGTGAGCTCCGCTCTCTCCGCCCTCTCTCTTCCGAACGTTCAAGCGCCCTTCAACATGTAAACCTCATGGGACTCTGATCCAACCATGGATCTTCCCTTTTGTTCGTGTAAAAGTTTCGTCCTTTACTCAACTGGACTACCAAGCTCGTCTTCCAGGAAAGGAAGTGGACTTCGCCGAACTAGTGCCTCGGGTAACGTCGCCTCAAAGATTTTAAGCCTTTCAAACACTCGCGCTGAATGCAAACGACCGCCACATGACTCCCCACGGAACAACAGGAGCCACGCGCAACCAACCGTGCACGCGCAACCAGCCATGCACACGCAACCAGCCATGCACGCGCCAGGACGGGCCGGGCAAGAACGCCTCGGCCGCGGTCCACGTGACGCGCACGCGACGGACAGCACCGCCAGTCACCACGCCCGAACGGGCCGAGCAACGAGCACACGACACACACCGGCCAAATATGCTTCGCAAGTATATTATCTTTTAGCGCTTTTAAGCAGCATTAAGATGAGGTTTCTTAGTGTGTCAGAACCGTGAATGTCTCTCCATGCTCCCTCTCTCTCTCTCTCAGATCCAACATCTAAACATGTTCTCATTGTCTAAACGCCCCGCGTTCGTCTTAGTTTGTGTTTTAATGTTTGTAAATACATGTATCATTGTAACGTAGTAAATGCTTAAGTAGTTACCTTATTAAAGACAATTAATGCACATCCCTGACTGATTTATGGTCTGCTCATAATATAAGTCCCTGAAGTGCCGATCAAAAGCTACACGCTTTACAAAATTGAAGATGCCTGAAAAGGTATGTTTTATGTTTTATAGGGTTTGGGAATGTGAATTCTTCTGGCCAGAGAATTCGCCTTCCAAAATAAACCTATAAATTAATTGAGCTATTTGACTTTGCCTGTCTTGTAAAACGTGGTCCTGGCAATTAATAACAATTAATTTGCGGTTAATTGCAGGGACACACATGGATGCATATGGGTAAACTTGAAATAAGCTCTCCTAAATGGAGATTTATTAGCATGTAAGACCGGTCTGATCCAAATCTGTATGAATAATTATTAATTATCAATTATTAATTATGATATGCAAATTCCCCCTTCGATCAGACCGCCTAGATTTCTTACAGTATGGTGGAGAATGCGGGCACATTTCAAACTTGTTGTGAGCAATCAATTTCAGTCAGATGTGTATATTGTTATTTAATATTGTTTATGTATTATTTAATATTACACGCGCGCATCGGAGTGAACGCTTGCGAACTCCCGATCTGACTGATCTGGGCACAAAGCCTCAGTCAAAGAACATTTAACATGCTGCTAAATGGTCAACATTTCAGTCACTGTTAATTGTTAAAAGTAAACTGCAGTTTCCAAAGTATTAAATTTGTTCTGGCACAGATGGAAGAGAATCCTCTGCGCATAAACGACATTTTTAATAATTTTAACTCCATTGTCCGAACGACGTTCTTCGGATAATGTGGAAGACAGGATATGGTAAAACGATGCTCTTTTACTGTTCCTAAAAGGCCTTATATTATAATCGTTAGAGTAACGATTAGCTCCTGGTTGAAAAAAACATTGACTTAGCTACTCAATGTATAAAACCGACAAGCATATTATCATAGGTGCTATGTGGTATATGCCTGTTGGAGCAGGAAACAGACGAGTAATTCCTGTTTCCCTTCGCACAACGCAGCGACGAAAACCTGCGAACGTGTTTTAAATAAATATAGCACCAAAAAAAAAATCCAAAACTGAAAACATTCTAATCACTAACGCTAGTTGTGATAGATGTTATTTGGAACCTTAGAACAGACGATTAGTTCCTGTTCTCTTCTGCACAAGCAGCGACGAATCCTGCGAAAAGTGCCTGTAAATCTAGAAAAATCCAAAACTGAAACATTCTAATCATTAACGTTAGTTGTGATAGATGTATTTGGAATTCTGAAACAGACGAGTAATTCCTGTTTTCTTGTGCACAACGCAAGAAAAAAAATCCTGCCAAATGTGCTTGTAAAATATAGTACCGGAAAGAAATCCGTCGAGATTTAAAATTCCGTAATATTTGTGATTATGCAGCGGTGAGAAGGTAACACTCCAATCCCTCTTAATCTATCACCGGGGCAGCGGGCTGGCTGTAATACTACTGCCAGACACTGGGGTGCGCCCTTGAGTGCTCTGCAGTATCAAGTTACCGCCATTGCCCTGGCTTTACCCCGCATGAGCGCAGTGGCGCCATCGTGTGGACACTAACAGCTAGGTCATCTTTTCCTCAAAATTCTCTGTTAGAAAATTACTATTTTCTTGCTAAAATTTTGAACTAGTTTCTCTAACTTTCAATGCATGTGTAAGTTACAGCCTCGTTGTAGTAACATGATTTTCTTTACCTTGACTGTGTACACTGGTTTTGAATTTGGTTCAAACCATGTTTGAATTTAAAATTCAGAATTAAGTCCTAGCAGCTCCTGATGACCACTTAGAGGAAAACGCCCCCTTGTGGCCGCCCTTCGCTAAGTCATCATCACCTAACATCACTGTTCTGAATGGCTCTCTCTCCCAGTTGGTTTTGTTTTGGTTACTATCACTGATCCCTCACTGTAATCGTGATTGTCATCAAATATAACACCAACCTTTAATTTCCTAATCTTATTCAAATTTGGTTTGAAACAAACAAATTTTCAAAGAATTAAGTCTCTCATTTCCCACTGGGTATTGCTTCATGACTTTATTTCTATATGACCATTTCAAATTATTCTTAATAATTTTGATTTGGTTTTATTACTACTGTATCCTTACTAATCTAAAGGTCACCTAACCCCTATGCAGGTGCTCAATTTGAAGTGTGTTTAAATCCGTTTGAATGCAGTTCAAATCGAGCTCTCTGTCAGCCAGTTTGACCACTAGGAGGAAGTGGTCCACACCTTTAGTGGCTAAAACCCGCCACTACAGCTTGCTTCCTCCTGTGCTCTTCAGTGCTGCACTTAATGCTATCTCTTCCCTGAATGGAGGTTAGGTTATTCTGATAATTAACATTGTCCTAATTTCCTTGTTGTTTATACCACAATTCTAGTAAAGCCGTTGCCTTTGATTTTTCTACAAAAATAGACACTCAATTTGATTTAGATAAAGGAGCTTTAATTCACATTGAAGTACACGTGTTCTTCATCCTGTTTTGTGTTTGCAAGTAGAAATCTCTCTGGTGATGTGGTGATTTTGAGTCACCTCTACCTGGGGTCCAGCGAGCTGGTTCGTCCGATCTGCGTCACCGGCTCTGACCAAGCATGTGTCTCGGACTCTCCTGCACCTTTCCGTTGGTGAGGCCCGCAACACCGCCGGCTGTTCAAAGTCGAGTTGCTTGAGAGGGCACACCTCAGCACTGGTGCACCGAGAGCCCCGGACACTGCTGTCATGTGGTTGTGGCGACAGAAGGACCAACTACGAGGCTGTCTCCAATCAGAGTGACTCATTTCACCCCAGACAAACTAGAAAAAGTGTTAAAACCCATCCACTTACTATTTGCCACAGAATCTAGAGATTCCCCTGGTAATGTGAAGTGGTCGGCTTCCTCCTCCTCTCCGAGCCGCAAACCGGCTCCAAACAGGCTTAGGCCTCCTCTTTCCCTTTCTAACACTTCTTGGGTACTATTATTGCCATTTCATTACAGATCTCC
Organism: Cyprinella venusta; assembly: GCA_038021265.1. NCBI lineage: Eukaryota > Metazoa > Chordata > Actinopteri > Cypriniformes > Leuciscidae > Cyprinella > Cyprinella venusta. The sequence goes on from CM075874.1 coordinate 8,463,106, forward strand.
CCATCTTTGATGGTTGCATGTTACTTCATACTTCGCTAGCTCGCCATTGCTCTGTTCTGTTGTGCTCTGCTCCTTTCAGTTCACCTAAAAGACAGAACCTCTCTGAGACACCAAAGAAAACTGAAGAATAGTTTGACCACAAAGTCGTTAGCATCAACAGGTACCCCTAAGCTAGCGCCCTGTCAAAAGAAAAATCTTCATTCAGACCCATGATGACCTACCCAAATTGTCCCACCAAACGGTTTAACTGTCTGCATCAGTTAACCAAAATTTTCATACATGGCTTAGCCTGTATCAGATAGCTCGCTAGACGTAGAACGAACTTGCATTGGTCTCTCGGTGTGTGTGTTGTGTTCCTCTCGCCCACAGTAAAGCCAGTATGTTCCGGTACAGTCTCACAACCCGCTGGGACAACCTGGAGACGGAGCCGAGATTCATGACATCTCCATCCGTGCCCAACGTCACCAGCGACTCAGAGCCCCGAGCCAGGAGCAGCTGACAAAGACTGGGCCAGACACGGCACAACCTCGCTTACCAGCTCACCGCACACGCATGCCTCCGCGAAAGGAGCCGCATAGCCCGAGAACACCAGGTGGCAACGCCGAGAATGACAACGACCCCGAGCTACTTAAGGAAGTGAAAGACTTCAAACTGCCCTGTCTAATCTTCTACACAGACTGAAGAGGATTGTCAGGAAAAAAAAAACCCAGAGAAGAATTAAACGAGAAACTCCGACGAAGTGAAGACTCTTGCAAAGAGCAGAGACTGAACTGAAGGAGATTCGAAAGCCACGGCCTGCGAAAAGAACGCGCAAGAGGCCCGTGCGACCATCCACAAGCTCGTCCAGCAGAGACCAGATCTCGAACATGAACTTGACCCACAGAGTTACAACACTCTGATAGACTGTAGCATGACTGGGAAGGGGAGGACACACACCGCAAGCCCCTCCTGACCAGTCTGCACATTTCAGCCAACACGCCAGAGCTGAAAAGGGGTGGGAACCCCGCCTCCCACAACATCTCTGACAGGCTACAAGACAAAGACTCCTCACCTGCTGTCTCCAACCGGTGAACACACTACACCGACATCCAGCAGGACAGACCCAGGAGGGCCTGTGCTACCACCGCCGACTCCAAACGAGTTTGCTGTGGAACTTACAACGAACCTGTAACTGAGGAGGAGGCCAGTGTCAAGAAACTTTTCCTCGAACCCGTCAGTCACCATAGTTCTCCTGGCCCCACGCAATACCCACTCAACGATGTGTGAAGGCCACTCAGTAAGAATTCCTAAAACCCCAAATTATCCTGAACTGCAAACCCCGAAGACACACTGCACGAACAACGTGCAAGACTCTGCTAAAAGGTCCGTGATCAACACCGGACGTAGAACTTTTAAAAGTAGATGAAAATGTGTGCTCAAGTAGTTGCAAGACTCTGCGTTTGTAGAATTAGAATTTTACTCAGTTAAAGGAATCTTAGATAGACGTGTAAGCCTCAACGGCCTACAGACTATGCACGACTCTCTTTTGAAACAAGCAGTTTCTAGATGTTGTTTAAAACGACACCATTAAACATTAGGTTGTGTGACAGTGAAGAGTTACAGAAAACACCAACTTCAAATAAGGCATACTTTGCCTTGACGACAGAGTGTAGTAAAAGCACCCGAGTTAAACTACTGTTAATCAATAGGCGTGCACTCGATCTTCGTGATCCGACTAAAACACAATGTGCAATACGCATTTTGATCCCTGGCTTGTCTAAATGCAGATAAAACCAATAGCTGAAATTGACGTCTCTACTTCAAAAAAAAAATTAGGCCTTAGACTCCCAACTGGTATCAAGAAATTCAGCATTAAAGCGTAAGTCTGTGTAACAAAGCTTTCATCCCAGCAGCTTGTAATCTGTACCGATATCTTTTCCGCTTTGGTTAAAAGGAAATCCAAATTGCGGTATGACTAAACTTGTTTCTGACAAAGAAAGCTCAGGACAGAGTTAAATGTATGTGGACCTGTCTACAAAGTAAAGGCCTTAACTTTATTGTTAGATTGACGTAATTCACCTAAATTTTAACTGCATCTACAAGCGGGAAGCCACTAAATGATCAAAACAAGTAACTCGCGGTAAGTCAGCATTCATGCATGAGAAGAGACGTACTTATATGTGCTTAGACAAGCTTTGACTTGCAGCAAATCTATTTCCTTACTCTGTAAACAAATAGAAGATGTGTAAAATAAAGAACATAGTTCCATGTGAAAATTAGCAAGTGCCAAAACACATTTGCGTTTTACTGGATGCAACCGAGTTCTCGAAAATTATAAGTATAGGCACCTCCGTTAAAACGCACATGATGCATGTAAAATATACAGGCATTCTTCAGATACTGTTGAATTGCTCTGACACGCTCTGTTCCCATGACAACAACTTGTCACAGGAAGTGTTAGCTCTTAATGTCACTTTTGTAAACATACCAGCCTGGGTGGCTAAGCTAACCTAGCCTAGCATCAAGCTAACTTAGGCTAAGCTAAACTAACCCATCACTAAGCTGACTGAGGCTAAGCTAACCTAGCCTAACATCAAGCTAACTTAGACTAAGCTAAGCTAACCTAGCTCCCATCCAACGTAGGCTAAGCTGAATAACCTCCACAGTTAACAGTTAGCTGCTTTTACGTGAACCCTAAATCATCGCTTGTGTTCCACAAGACAAAGTATTCTGAAATACTTTCTCAACACCAGTTAGGGTCCCTAATTAGTCATTTTTCTATGTTTACAATTCTTATTAACTAAAGTTCACTTTCACTGGGTTAGGAATACTCCTTTCTAACAGTTGAAGACGAACCTCGCAGACACCTCGTTAATTAAACTTAAGTTTAACTACATGTAAACTGCCTAACCAACTACAGAAGAATTCGTATAACCATAGGAATGTTTACCGTCATGTTGACTAAACCTTTGGAAAGACGCGCATAATGTGGTTTTGGACGACCAAACACTACAACCCATTATAGAGTGTCGATCAAAGCAAATCCAAAGTTTACCCACTAATGCCACTGAATAACTCTCGACTTCAGATCATTCCCGTGTTTTGATCATTAGTATTTTTCTTTTGCTTTAATTTTATTTTTTTCCTCCGTAGCTATTTTGTTAGCTTTATTAGACCTCGATAATAATAGCAAGCCGCTATTCCCTTAGGTCAGTTATTTTAATTCCCCCCCCCTCTCTTGTCCGAGTGTGGTTCCATTTCCCATAGGACCCAGAAAGGAGATAGAGACACGCTTACTTGTTATTCTGGCTGAGTTCAACCAGTGCACTCGTTTTTGTGACCCTGCCACAAGTAATTTCAACAATTTACTAGGGCTCTACTAGAGTCCTGAGGGTCGATAATAAGCAGAATTTAAATAAGAAAGCTGTCCTTCTCCTATCATCGGTCACTTAGTCGAGCCATAGTGAACCACCAGCTAAGTCTAGAGAAATAGTTTAGTCATAAGAACCTCCTTATGCCATTTGTTTCATCTTGGCTATGTCCGTCTCAGGAAATACCCTAGGAACCACACAAAACTTAGCCCCCTAACACTCACAGCTAAGATAAGGACATAAGAGACATTTAGCTTTATGCTAAATACCTAACGAACCTACTAAGCAGTAGTTCTGAACTTTTAGGGCCATGCATTAGCCACACGCAACAAGTGTGCCAGAATGCCACAAAAGCCCCTGCTTAACCTGACCTCAACCTTCCAAGGAACCGCTGCCCCAAACCACGGCATGGCTCCAAAACGGATTTAACAAAGCTAACCAGAGAGGTCCCAACATTCGCCCAGAACCCTGCATCAAACCACGACATGCAGATAAGACTTTCACTTGCAACGTGTCTAATCAACCTGACCGCATGAAACAGATTCTGCTTGATATGGATTACGTCCAGTCGTGAGGTGCACAGCTTCCTAGATCGTCAAACAAAGGCTGTCAAAATGGACTATAAGCTGTTGCAATAAGCTCTGATCGCTTAACTCCCTGATCCAGAATCAGACCAAGGTTACCAACGCCGTGGACATCAAGTGAAACCGACTTGAAACTCCGCCGACTTCTGCAAACCTACCTCGAAACGTAAACCACCAGGTATGAAAGGATGCCAGTTTCAGAACTTTGTTCCTTCAAAACCTGCATCCCACTGTGAGTTATTCCGTAAGCACCCTGGCCTGTCCCCGTAGCATGCCTACCTCAGCTACGAGACTGGGCCCAGAAAGCTCACATTAAGCAAAGACTTTACCAAAAAGACTGTGCAAAACCCCTCAAACTAACCTGTCTCTGAGCACGACTCAGAGCTGCCTCTAGAAGGCACCCCACACATCACAAACACTTTCACTGAGAGTTAAACCGTTCCAGGCCAGCAGAGGGCGACCCAACAGTCATGGTGCTCATCTAACACACCAGAGCAGGAGCTCTGAGCCGCACCCCATCACCAAGAGACTCATGCCCAACCAGCCAAGAGCGGTACCCCTCTCATCACACCCCTGGCAAGCACAAGTCTGAGGACACATCAGATAACTACAGTGCAGCCACGTCACCGACGACACAAATGAGTTCGGCGCTGAAAGAGTTTCTGCACAACACCTCACCAGAAGGACAAGCCAGACATCCTACGTCGCAGTGCATGAGAACACTGCTCGTCAGCATCAGACCACAGAGCTCACTGCCACTCCACTAAGTGACAGCACCAAGGAGCCACCACAACTGACAGCTGCACAACCTGAGCATGACAGCCGGTGTCCCACACAACGCCAGCCCAGACGCCAAGACTTCTGGGAAACCTTAACAAAAGGGGGTGGCACGAAAACTCTACATAGCCACGAACAGAGACAATGATTTGAGCCCTTAAGGCCCTGCCAAACACTAGCTCAACCATCACGCTAATGTAAGCCCAACTCTTTGAAAGACTCGGTGCTAAAACTGAAAATCAAAATGAACTCTCAGATCCCAAGCATGTAAGCTGAACGTGCAATCCTACAGCCAACACGACATTTGGCCCAAGACAGGTAGCTCCCGTCCACAATTAGTCCTTTGAGCCTGTAATAGACTTTAAACAACTGAATGCCTGAGCTCAAGTTCCAAACCCCTCCCCCTCCAGCCACACAGGTCAAGAGAACCTGACTGGCAGGTCACAGAGGCAGAAGAACTCCCGCAGCCAGCCATGAAGGCAAAGCCTCAGCACCAAATGGAGTTGTGAACTTGCTACCCTGCACCTTTCAGCTTACCAAAGACTTTGACTAACCAAATGAACTCTGAGAAAACCACCTCTCTACCCCTCCAACCACCCAAGCCTGCCGTCGAACCCAACTGCGGCAGCCCACCTAGCACTTGCTGCTAAACAGCCCAACACATAAAGTTTATGCACATCGTGACATCACTTCGCCACAGCTCCTGCTGTCACAGTGCAAAAGGGGGATATGCCAGTGTTGCCCAGTCACGCACCAGTCTCGCACAATGGGAGCTGCACATCGCAGCACCAGGACATTGCATCAAGTGGCATAGCGGCATCCTCAAAGGCATCAGAGTGGCATAGCGGCATCCTCAAAGGCATCAGACTGTCCCAGCCGACAGCCGCTGAAATCTTTCCTCCCTCTCTCGTGCCAGCATGTCGTGGACTACAAACTCCACTGCCCATCGGGAAGATGTGGACGCCTTGCTCAGAGGCATTACTGACTGTCTCACCTCAAAGACAATTGAACTGTTATTATTTTTAATAATAATCTTAATTCTGACAAGATTCCTGACACATGATTCAAATCAGAATCAAAACCATGTGGAACTAACCAAGATAACCTGTTCCCTAAGCAATGCCTTCACAGCCCAGCTAAATCTAAGCCACCAGCACGTCACCCACCTTCAGGAGGAGCTGACACGTGCCCAACGCCGCATAGACAAGCTGGAAGTGAAAGTCCAGGATGAACTCAAGACCACCAGGTTCCTGAGAGAGCTGATGCACACTCAACACTGCAAAGACCAGCTCAAAGCGTCCGACGAAGCGGAGCAAGAAACAAAAATACAAGAGTTAAAGACTGTCCAGAAACACCTGGAAAGCCAACTCCAGTCTGCTGAACATCAGCTAGAGAAAGCCAAAACTGACATTGAAAGTAAGAACTCTAAAATCACTGCTCCGGAAGACCACCTGCAAAGGTGCAGCGTTGAAATGGACCATCTGACCCAACAGCGAGACGACGCCAACGACGAGCTCTATGCGGTCAGAAATTAACTTCAACCTGTTTTCACACAGAAACCAGAGCCAAGAAGGGAGAGACCTCCCTCAGCATCCTCACTGCTGAGTAGAACAGAGTCCTCCATCAACGAACTGTCATCCTACGGAAGAGGTGAATGGCCACGCTCCAAAACGTCACCGGCCTTCACCACAGAACTCTTCCCTGTCAACAAACAAAGATAGATCATCCAGCCAGACTCCAAAGCTGCAAATGGAATGACCCTCAAAAATCTCAACCTGCTGGCTAGGGACATCACCCAGTTCGACCCGAACTCCACGGAGGGCCACAGCCTCCAGGCCTATCTCCAAGATAGCGACTTCCTCCTAGAGGATGTTGCTGTTGTCGTCTTCCTGTTCCTCCAGCCAACCAGAGGACAGCTGTAGCCGTCACCAGGGCTGACATCAGGCAGCATATGGTCGACTGCCACGCAAGCAGAGCTAAGTGGACACCCACACCGCTGCTGCCAGAACGCAGTCAAACACCGGCCTGTCCAGCAACAAAACGAACTGAAATGCCACAGCCAAAAGGCAACTCACGACACAGAGTGCCTCCTCACAGACCATCAAGGAGTTGACAGGAACTGTGATGAATCCACAACGCTCACAGCATTCTACTGAACCAGACTAGTGAGCTCCAACGAGACAACCGCTCATTGTCTGCCAGAATAACTATGCTAAAATTCACAAAGCAGCTTTTGCTCCAAGACCCGAGCTACCCTGCTGCGTCGAACCTCATCAAGCTGAGCCCAACCTCAGCCTAACCGCCACCTGCTACTTGACCTTCACAATTCACCTGCCATCCGTCCATTGCGATGAGTGTCGTCCGATGAAGTCCATGCCAGGACTTCACCTTACGAAAAGGGGGAGATGTAGGGACTTTTGGCCAGGCAACTGAATTAAGACCCCCCCCCCCATGGGGGTTTCTAAGCCACACACACACACGCTTATCCATATACTCCAGTGAGTATCAAGTTACAAGACTGTGGAATGTCACAAAACCTGTTTGAGCAAAGAGGTTGGCATTCCTTTCTGTGTTTTGAAGATATTTAACCAAATATATTCAATGTGTTTCTATGTACGTGTGTTTCCCATGTCACAGTGAAATAACTTTGTGTGGTTGCAGCATAAACAGAAATTAGAAATACCTTCTTTATGCATTGTAAACATAAGTGTATATTTCGTTAAGGTCACATAATGTTCCTTGATGTCTCCAGAATGCTCATTGAATGAGACACCCGAATATGCACAGAGATGTAAAGCAAAGTGTATTTTTAATATGTTTTACTGCCAATGAAGATGGTTTACCATTAAAAACCTCACTGATCACACCCCCTCCCACGAGGAGCCATGGTCTTAGAGACAAAGGACCATAAAATTCTAGCTCCCGCTTGATTTTCACGCACTCCAATTGGTCCAGCCACAGGAAAAGGCTGGCTCCCTTCAAGCAGTATAAAGGTGAGCTCCGCTCTCTTCGCCCTCTCTCTTCCGAACGTTCAAGTGCCCTTCAACATGTAAACCTCACGGGACTCTGATCCAACCATGGATCTTCCCTTTTGTTCGTGTAAAAGTTTCGTCCTTTACTCAACTGGACTACCAAGCTCGTCTTCCAGGAAAGGAAGTGGACTTCGCCGAACTAGTGCCTCGGGTAACGTCGCCTCAAAGATTTTAAGCCTTTCAAACACTCACGCTGAATGCAAACGACCGCCACATGACTCCCCACGGAACAACAGGAGCCACGCACAACCAACCGTGCACGCGCAACCAGCCATGCACACGCAACCAGCCATGCACGCGCCAGGACGGGCCGGGCAAGAACGCCTCGGCCGCGGTCCACGTGACGCGCACGCGACGGACAGCACCGCCAGTCACCACGCCCGAACGGGCCGAGCAACGAGCACACGACACACACCGACCAAATATGCTTCGCAAGTATATTATCTTTTAGCGCTTTTAAGCAGCATTAAGATGAGGTTTCTTGGTGTGTCAGAACCGTGAATGTCTCTCCATGCTCCCTCTCTCTCTCTCTCTCTCTCTCTCTCTCAGATCCAACATCTAAACATGTTCTCATTGTCTAAACGCCCCGCGTTCGTCTTAGTTTGTGTTTTAATGTCTGTAAATACATGTATCATTGTAACGTAGTAAATGCTTAAGTAGTTACCTTATTAAAGACAATTAATGCACATCCCTGACTGATTTATGGTCTGCTCATAATATAAGTCCCTGAAGTGCCGATCAAAAGCTACACGCTTTACAAAATTGAAGATGCCTGAAAAGGTATGTTTTATGTTTTATAGGGTTTGGGAATGTGAATTCTTCTGGCCAGAGAATTCGCCTTCCAAAATAAACCTATAAATTAATTGAGCTATTTGACTTTGCCTGTCTTGTAAAACGTGGTCCTGGCAATTAATAACAATTAATTTGCGGTTAATTGCAGGGACACACATGGATGCATATGGGTAAACTTGAAATAAGCTCTCCTAAATGGAGATTTATTAGCATGTAAGACCGGTCTGATCCAAATCTGTATGAATAATTATTAATTATCAATTATTAATTATGATATGCAAATTCCCCCTTCGATCAGACCGCTTAGATTTCTTACACAGCTATATTTTTATTTATTTTTTTATTTTTTATTTTTTCTGAAAAGAAAGCGCCATTTTCGGGGCCGCAACATGCTCAAAAACTCATCAAATGTGGCACGCATGTCAGGACTGGTGAAAAATTTCGTATTTTGTTGGTTTCGCGGATAGGCGTGGCAAAATGGCTCGCTAGCGCCACCTAGAAAATTGGAAAAAATTAGCCCCTCCTCCACGTTCAACCTACATGCACGAAATTTGGTGGGGATGTGTATCATTTCAAGCCGCACAAAAAAGCCTCAAGAACCCATACCCTAAACTCGACAGGAAGTCCGCCATTTTGAATTTGGCGACCGATTTGGGACGATTTACACACTCCGTACTTTAACTAACTCCTCCTAGGGATTTACTCGGATCGACTTCAAATTTCTGCTGTGCCTTCTAAAGGCATTGACGATGTAAAGTTGTGCTATCTGCGCGTTTTCGTCGATGGGCGTGTCCGTTGCATCGAAGATTCGCCATGAAACAGGAAGTTGTAGTAACTTGGCTGTAAATGCCCAGATCTGCACGAAATTTTACACATTTGACAAGAGTCCCGCCCTGAACAAATCTTCATGCCAGCATTCACCCACAGTCATAGCGCCATCTAGTGGCAAGAGGAAGTGACTTTAAAAGACGCAGCCCCCTCCGCATATTTGACCGACAGGTACGAAATTTCTGTGGTACATCCACCGTGTCCAGACACAAAGAAAAGTCTCTTGGAGCAATGCCCTAAACTCAACAGGAAGTCGGCCATTTCTAATTTTACTGCCATTTTTGGATGATTTACTCATTACATACTTTAACGGGATTTAGTCGGATCGACTTCAAATTTCTACTGCGCCTTCTAAAGGCATTGACGATGTAAAGTTGTGCTATCTGCGCGTTTTTTCTCGATGGGCGTGTCCGTGGCGTCGATGATTCGCCCTAAAACAGGAAGTTGTACTAACTTGGCTGTAAATGCTCACATCTGCACGAAATTTTACACATTTGACAAGAGTCCCGCCCTGAACAAATCTACATGCCGAAATTCACCCACAGTCATAGCGGCACCTGCTGGCAACAGGAAGTGACCTTTAACAAAGCAGCGTAGCGAATGCACAGCCGCACTGGCTGAGCTGCAGAAAACGCAACGCGGCCGCCTCACACCCCGACGTGCAACAGGTGCGAGGGCCCGCCCATCGCTGCTTGCAGCTTTAATTTTTTAATTTTTTTTCTTTTTTAATTTTTCTGCAAAGTAAGCGCCATTTTCGAGGATGAAACATGCTCAAAAACCTACCAAATTTGGCACGCATGTCAGGACTGGTGAAAAATTTCGTATTTTGTTGATTTCGCGGATAGGCGTGGCAAAATGGCTCGTTAGCGCCACCTAGAAAATTGGAAAAAATTAGCCCCTCCTCCACGTTCAACCTACATGCACGAAATTTGGTGGGGATGTGTATCATTTCAAGCCGCACAAAAAAGCCTCAAGAACCCATACCCTAAACTCGACAGGAAGTCCGCCATTTTGAATTTGGCGACCGATTTGGGACGATTTACACACTCCGTACTTTAACTAACTCCTCCTAGGGATTTACTCGGATCGACTTCAAATTTCTGCTGTGCCTTCTAAAGGCATTGACGATGTAAAGTTGTGCTATCTGCGCGTTTTCGTCGATGGGCGTGTCCGTTGCATCGAAGATTCGCCATGAAACAGGAAGTTGTAGTAACTTGGCTGTAAATGCCCAGATCTGCACGAAATTTTACACATTTGACAAGAGTCCCGCCCTGAACAAATCTTCATGCCAGCATTCACCCACAGTCATAGCGCCATCTAGTGGCAAGAGGAAGTGACTTTAAAAGACGCAGCCCCCTCCGCATATTTGACCGACAGGTACGAAATTTCTGTGGTACATCCACCGTGTCCAGACACAAAGAAAAGTCTCTTGGAGCAATGCCCTAAACTCAACAGGAAGTCGGCCATTTCTAATTTTACTGCCATTTTTGGATGATTTACTCATTACATACTTTAACGGGATTTAGTCGGATCGACTTCAAATTTCTACTGCGCCTTCTAAAGGCATTGACGATGTAAAGTTGTGCTATCTGCGCGTTTTTTCTCGATGGGCGTGTCCGTGGCGTCGATGATTCGCCCTAAAACAGGAAGTTGTACTAACTTGGCTGTAAATGCTCACATCTGCACGAAATTTTACACATTTGACAAGAGTCCCGCCCTGAACAAATCTACATGCCGAAATTCACCCACAGTCATAGCGGCACCTGCTGGCAACAGGAAGTGACCTTTAACAAAGCAGCGTAGCGAATGCACAGCCGCACTGGCTGAGCTGCAGAAAACGCAACGCGGCCGCCTCACACCCCGACGTGCAACAGGTGCGAGGGCCCGCCCATCGCTGCTTGCAGCTTTAATTTTTTAATTTTTTTTCTTTTTTAATTTTTCTGCAAAGTAAGCGCCATTTTCGAGGATGAAACATGCTCAAAAACCTACCAAATTTGGCACGCATGTCAGGACTGGTGAAAAATTTCGTATTTTGTTGATTTCGCGGATAGGCGTGGCAAAATGGCTCGTTAGCGCCACCTAGAAAATTGGAAAAAATTAGCCCCTCCTCCACGTTCAACCTACATGCACGAAATTTGGTGGGGATGTGTATCATTTCAAGCCGCACAAAAAAGCCTCAAGAACCCATACCCTAAACTCGACAGGAAGTCCGCCATTTTGAATTTGGCGACCGATTTGGGACGATTTACACACTCCGTACTTTAACTAACTCCTCCTAGGGATTTACTCGGATCGACTTCAAATTTCTGCTGTGCCTTCTAAAGGCATTGACGATGTAAAGTTGTGCTATCTGCGCGTTTTCGTCGATGGGCGTGTCCGTGGCATCGAAGATTCGCCATGAAACAGGAAGTTGTAGTAACTTGGCTGTAAATGCCCAGATCTGCACGAAATTTTACACATTTGACAAGAGTCCCGCCCTGAAAAAAATCTACATGCTGACATTCACCCACAGTCATAGCGCCACCTGCTGGCAACAGGAAGTGAACTTTAACGAAGCAGCCCCGGCCGCATGTTTGACCGACAAGTACGAAATTTCTGTGGTACATCTACCATGTCCAGACGCACAAAAAAGCCTCTTGGAGCGATGCCCTAAACTCAACAGGAAGTCGGCCATTTCTAATTTTACCGCCATTTTTGCATGATTTATTCATTACGTACTTTAACTAACTCCTCCTAGGGATTTAGTCGGATTGACTTCAAATTTCTGCTGTGCCTTCTAATGGCATGGACGATGTAAAGTTGTGCTATCTGCGCGTTTTTGTCAATGGGCGTGTCCGTGGCGTCGATGATTCGCCATGAAACAGGAAGTTGTAATAACTTGGCTGTAAATGCCCAGATCTGCACGAAATTTTATACATTTGACAAGAGTCCAGCCCTGAACAAATCTACATGCCGGCATTCACCCACAGTCATAGCGCCATCTAGTGGCAAGAGGAAGTGACCTTAAAAAACGCAGCCCCCGCCGCATGTTTGACCGACAGGTACGAAATTTCTGTGGTACATCTACCGTGTCCAGACACACAGAAAAGTCTCTTGGAGCGATGCCCTAAACTCAACAGGAAGTCAGCCATTTCTAATTTTACCGCCATTTTTGGATGATTTACTCATTACATACTTTAACTAACTCCTCCTAGGGATTTAGTCGGATCGACTTCAAATTTCTACTGCACCTTCTAAAGGCATTGACTATGTAAAGTTGTGCTATCTGCGCGTTTTCCTCGATGGGCGTGTCCGTGGCGTCGATGATTCGCCATGAAACAGGAAGTTGTACTAACTTGGCTGTAAATGCCCAGATCTGCACGAAATTTTACACATTTGACAAGAGTCCCGCCCTGAACAAATCTACACACCGACATTCACCCACAGTCATAGCGCCACCTGCTGGCAAAAGGAAGTGACCTTTAACGAAGCAGCGTAGCAAATTCACAGCCGCACTGGCTGAGCTGCAGAAAATGCAACGCGGCCGCCTCACACCACGACGTGCAACAGGTGCGAGGGCCCGCCCATCGCTGCTTGCAGCTTTAATTTTTATTTATTTATTTTTTTTTCTGCAAAGTAAGTGCCGTTTTCGGGGCCGCAACATGCTCAAAAAGTCACCAAATTTGGCATGCATGTCAGGACTGGTGAAAAATTTCGTATTTTGTTGGTTTCGCGGATAGGCGTGGCAAAATGGCAAGCTAGCGCCACCTAGAAAATTGGAAAAAATTAGCCCCTCGTCCACGTTCAACCTACATGCACGAAATTTGGTGGGGATGTGTTTCATTTCAAGCCGCACAAAAAAGCCTCCAGAGCCCATACCCTAAACTCGACAGGAAGTCCGCCATTTTGAATTTGGCGACCGATTTGGGACGATTTACACACTCCGTACATTAACTAACTCCTCCTAGGGATTTACTCGGATCGACTTCAAATTTCTGCTGTGCCTTCTAAAGGCATTGACGATGTAAAGTTGTGCTATCTGCGCGTTTTCGTCGATGGGCGTGTCCGTGGCATCGAAGATTCGCCATGAAACAGGAAGTTGTAGTAACTTGCCTGTAAATGCCCAGATCTGCACGAAATTTTACACATTTGACAAGAGTCCCGCCCTGAACAAATCTTCATGCCAGCATTCACCCACAGTCATAGCGCCACCTTCTGGCAACAGGAAGTGACCTTTAACGAAGCAGCCCCGGCCGCATGTTTGACCGACAAGTACGAAATTTCTGTGGTACATCTACCATGTCCAGACGCACAAAAAAGCCTCTTGGAGCGATGCCCTAAACTCAACAGGAAGTCCGCCATTTCTAATTTTACCGCCATTTTTGGATGATTTACTCATTACGTACTTTAACTAACTCCTCCTAGGGATTCAGTCGGATCGACTTCAAATTTCTGCTGTGCCACTCGCGCTGAATGCAAACGACCGCCACATGACTCCCCACGGAACAACAGGAGCCACGCACAACCAACCGTGTACGCGCAACCAGCCATGCACACGCAACCAGCCATGCACGCGCCAGGACGGGCCGGGCAAGAACGCCTCGGCCGCGGTCCACGTGACGCGCACGCGACGGACAGCACCGCCAGTCACCACGCCCGAACGGGCCGAGCAACGAGCACACGACACACACCGACCAAATATGCTTCGCAAGTATATTATCTTTTAGCGCTTTTAAGCAGCATTAAGATGAGGTTTCTTGGTGTGTCAGAACCGTGAATGTCTCTCCATGCTCCCTCTCTCTCTCTCTCTCTCTCTCTCAGATCCAACATCTAAACATGTTCTCATTGTCTAAACGCCCCGCGTTCGTCTTAGTTTGTGTTTTAATGTCTGTAAATACATGTATCATTGTAACGTAGTAAATGCTTAAGTAGTTACCTTATTAAAGACAATTAATGCACATCCCTGACTGATTTATGGTCTGCTCATAATATAAGTCCCTGAAGTGCCGATCAAAAGCTACACGCTTTACAAAATTGAAGATGCCTGAAAAGGTATGTTTTATGTTTTATAGGGTTTGGGAATGTGAATTCTTCTGGCCAGAGAATTCGCCTTCCAAAATAAACCTATAAATTAATTGAGCTATTTGACTTTGCCTGTCTTGTAAAACGTGGTCCTGGCAATTAATAACAATTAATTTGCGGTTAATTGCAGGGACACACATGGATGCATATGGGTAAACTTGAAATAAGCTCTCCTAAATGGAGATTTATTAGCATGTAAGACCGGTCTGATCCAAATCTGTATGAATAATTATTAATTATCAATTATTAATTATGATATGCAAATTCCCCCTTCGATCAGACCGCCTAGATTTCTTACACAGCTATATTTTTATTTATTTTTTTATTTTTTATTTTTTCTGAAAAGAAAGCGCCATTTTCGGGGCCGCAACATGCTCAAAAACTCATCAAATGTGGCACGCATGTCAGGACTGGTGAAAAATTTCGTATTTTGTTGGTTTCGCGGATAGGCGTGGCAAAATGGCTCGCTAGCGCCACCTAGAAAATTGGAAAAAATTAGCCCCTCCTCCACGTTCAACCTACATGCACGAAATTTGGTGGGGATGTGTATCATTTCAAGCCGCACAAAAAAGCCTCAAGAACCCATACCCTAAACTCGACAGGAAGTCCGCCAATTTGAATTTGGCGACCGATTTGGGACGATTTACACACTCCGTACTTTAACTAACTCCTCCTAGGGATTTACTCGGATCGACTTCAAATTTCTGCTGTGCCTTCTAAAGGCATTGACGATGTAAAGTTGTGCTATCTGCGCGTTTTCGTCGATGGGCGTGTCCGTTGCATCGAAGATTCGCCATGAAACAGGAAGTTGTAGTAACTTGGCTGTAAATGCCCAGATCTGCACGAAATTTTACACATTTGACAAGAGTCCCGCCCTGAACAAATCTTCATGCCAGCATTCACCCACAGTCATAGCGCCATCTAGTGGCAAGAGGAAGTGACTTTAAAAGACGCAGCCCCCTCCGCATATTTGACCGACAGGTACGAAATTTCTGTGGTACATCCACCGTGTCCAGACACAAAGAAAAGTCTCTAGGAGCAATGCCCTAAACTCAACAGGAAGTCGGCCATTTCTAATTTTACTGCCATTTTTGGATGATTTACTCATTACATACTTTAACGGGATTTAGTCGGATCGACTTCAAATTTCTACTGCGCCTTCTAAAGGCATTGACGATGTAAAGTTGTGCTATCTGCGCGTTTTTTCTCGATGGGCGTGTCCGTGGCGTCGATGATTCGCCCTAAAACAGGAAGTTGTACTAACTTGGCTGTAAATGCTCACATCTGCACGAAATTTTACACATTTGACAAGAGTCCCGCCCTGAACAAATCTACATGCCGAAATTCACCCACAGTCATAGCGGCACCTGCTGGCAACAGGAAGTGACCTTTAACAAAGCAGCGTAGCGAATGCACAGCCGCACTGGCTGAGCTGCAGAAAACGCAACGCGGCCGCCTCACACCCCGACGTGCAACAGGTGCGAGGGCCCGCCCATCGCTGCTTGCAGCTTTAATTTTTTAATTTTTTTTCTTTTTTAATTTTTCTGCAAAGTAAGCGCCATTTTCGAGGATGAAACATGCTCAAAAACCTACCAAATTTGGCACGCATGTCAGGACTGGTGAAAAATTTCGTATTTTGTTGATTTCGCGGATAGGCGTGGCAAAATGGCTCGTTAGCGCCACCTAGAAAATTGGAAAAAATTAGCCCCTCCTCCACGTTCAACCTACATGCACGAAATTTGGTGGGGATGTGTATCATTTCAAGCCGCACAAAAAAAGCCTCAAGAACCCATACCCTAAACTTGACAGGAAGTCCGCCATTTTGAATTTGGCGACCGATTTGGGACGATTTACACACTCCGTACTTTAACTAACTCCTCCTAGGGATTTACTCGGATCGACTTCAAATTTCTGCTGTGCCTTCTAAAGGCATTGACGATGTAAAGTTGTGCTATCTGCGCGTTTTCGTCGATGGGCGTGTCCGTGGCATCGAAGATTCGCCATGAAACAGGAAGTTGTAGTAACTTGGCTGTAAATGCCCAGATCTGCACGAAATTTTACACATTTGACAAGAGTCCCGCCCTGAAAAAAATCTACATGCTGACATTCACCCACAGTCATAGCGCCACCTGCTGGCAACAGGAAGTGAACTTTAACGAAGCAGCCCCGGCCGCATGTTTGACCGACAAGTACGAAATTTCTGTGGTACATCTACCATGTCCAGACGCACAAAAAAGCCTCTTGGAGCGATGCCCTAAACTCAACAGGAAGTCGGCCATTTCTAATTTTACCGCCATTTTTGCATGATTTATTCATTACGTACTTTAACTAACTCCTCCTAGGGATTTAGTCGGATTGACTTCAAATTTCTGCTGTGCCTTCTAATGGCATGGACGATGTAAAGTTGTGCTATCTGCGCGTTTTTGTCAATGGGCGTGTCCGTGGCGTCGATGATTCGCCATGAAACAGGAAGTTGTAATAACTTGGCTGTAAATGCCCAGATCTGCACGAAATTTTATACATTTGACAAGAGTCCAGCCCTGAACAAATCTACATGCCGGCATTCACCCACAGTCATAGCGCCATCTAGTGGCAAGAGGAAGTGACCTTAAAAAACGCAGCCCCCGCCGCATGTTTGACCGACAGGTACGAAATTTCTGTGGTACATCTACCGTGTCCAGACACACAGAAAAGTCTCTTGGAGCGATGCCCTAAACTCAACAGGAAGTCAGCCATTTCTAATTTTACCGCCATTTTTGGATGATTTACTCATTACATACTTTAACTAACTCCTCCTAGGGATTTAGTCGGATCGACTTCAAATTTCTACTGCACCTTCTAAAGGCATTGACTATGTAAAGTTGTGCTATCTGCGCGTTTTCCTCGATGGGCGTGTCCGTGGCGTCGATGATTCGCCATGAAACAGGAAGTTGTACTAACTTGGCTGTAAATGCCCAGATCTGCACGAAATTTTACACATTTGACAAGAGTCCCGCCCTGAACAAATCTACACACCGACATTCACCCACAGTCATAGCACCACCTGCTGGCAAAAGGAAGTGACCTTTAACGAAGCAGCGTAGCAAATTCACAGCCGCACTGGCTGAGCTGCAGAAAATGCAACGCGGCCGCCTCACACCACGACGTGCAACAGGTGCGAGGGCCCGCCCATCGCTGCTTGCAGCTTTAATTTTTATTTATTTATTTTTTTTTCTGCAAAGTAAGTGCCGTTTTCGGGGCCGCAACATGCTCAAAAAGTCACCAAATTTGGCATGCATGTCAGGACTGGTGAAAAATTTCGTATTTTGTTGGTTTCGCGGATAGGCGTGGCAAAATGGCAAGCTAGCGCCACCTAGAAAATTGGAAAAAATTAGCCCCTCGTCCACGTTCAACCTACATGCACGAAATTTGGTGGGGATGTGTTTCATTTCAAGCCGCACAAAAAAGCCTCCAGAGCCCATACCCTAAACTCGACAGGAAGTCCGCCATTTTGAATTTGGCGACCGATTTGGGACGATTTACACACTCCGTACATTAACTAACTCCTCCTAGGGATTTACTCGGATCGACTTCAAATTTCTGCTGTGCCTTCTAAAGGCATTGACGATGTAAAGTTGTGCTATCTGCGCGTTTTCGTCGATGGGCGTGTCCGTGGCATCGAAGATTCGCCATGAAACAGGAAGTTGTAGTAACTTGCCTGTAAATGCCCAGATCTGCACGAAATTTTACACATTTGACAAGAGTCCCGCCCTGAACAAATCTTCATGCCAGCATTCACCCACAGTCATAGCGCCACCTTCTGGCAACAGGAAGTGACCTTTAACGAAGCAGCCCCGGCCGCATGTTTGACCGACAAGTACGAAATTTCTGTGGTACATCTACCATGTCCAGATGCACAAAAAAGCCTCTTGGAGCGATGCCCTAAACTCAACAGGAAGTCCGCCATTTCTAATTTTACCGCCATTTTTGGATGATTTACTCATTACGTACTTTAACTAACTCCTCCTAGGGATTCAGTCGGATCGACTTCAAATTTCTGCTGTGCCTTTTAAAGGCATTGACGATGTAAAGTTGTGCTATCTGCGCGTTGTTGTCGATGGGCGTGTCTGTGGCGTCGATGATTCGCCATGAAACAGGAAGTTGCAGTAACTTGGCTGTAAATGCCCAGATCTGCACGAAATTTGACACATTTGACATGAGTCCCGCCCTGAACAAATCTACATGCCGACATTCACCCACAGTCATAGCGCCACCTGCTGGCAACAGGAAGTGACCTTTAATGAAGCAGTTTAGCAAATTCACAGCCGCACTGGCTGAGCTCCAGAAAATGCAATGCGGCCGCCTCAAACCCCAACGTGCAACAGGTGCGAGGGCCCGCCCATCGCTGCTTGCAGCTTTAATTTTTTTTTTCTTTTTCTTTTTTCTGCAAAGTAAGCGCCATTTACGGGGCCGCAACATGCTCAAAAACTCACCAAATTTGGCACGCATGTCAGGACTGGTGAAAAATTTCGTATTTTGTGGGTTTCGCGGATGGGCGTGGCAAAATGGCACGCTAGCGCCACCTAGAAAATTGGAAAAAATTAGCCCCTCCTCCACGTTCAACCTATATGCACGAAATTTGGTGGGAACGTGTATCATATCAAGACGCACAAAAAAGCCTCAAGAACCCATACCCTAAACTCGACAGGAAGTCCGCCATTTTGAATTTGGCGACCGATTTGGGACGATTTACACACTCCGTACTTTAACTAACTCCTCCTAGGGATTTAGTCGGATCGACTTCAAATTTCTTCTGTGCCTTCTAAAGGCATTGACGATGTAAAGTTGTGCTCTCTGCACGTTTTCGTTGATGGGTGTGTCCGTGGCATCGAAGATTCGCCATGAAACAGGAAGTTGTAGTAACTTGCCTGTAAATGACCAGATCTGCACGAAATTTTACACAATTGACAAGAGTGTCGCCCTGAACAAATCTACATGCCGACATTCACCCAGAGTCATAGCACCACCTGCTGGCAACAGGAAGTGACCTTTAACGAAGCAGCCCCGGCCGCATGTTTGACCGACATGTACAAAATCTCTGTGGTACATCTACCATGTCCAGACGCACAAAAAAGTCTCTTGGAGCGATGCCCTAAACTCAACAGGAAGTCGGCCATTTCCAATTTTAACGCCATTTTTGGATGATTTACTCATTACGTACTTTAACTAACTCCTCCAAGGGATTTAGTCGGATCGACTTAAAATTCCTGCTGTGCCTTCTAAAGGCATTGAGGATGTAAAGTTGTGCTATCTGCGCGTTTTCCTCAATGGGCGTGTCCGTGGAGTCGATGATTCGCCATGAAACAGGAAGTTGTACTAACTTGGCCCGTAAATGCCCAGATTTGCACGAAATTTTACACATTTGACAAGAGTCCTGCCCTGAACAAATCTACATACCGACATTCACCCACAGTCATAGCGCCACCTGCTGGCAACAGGAAGTGACCTTTAACGAAGCAGCGTAGCAAATTCACAGCCGCACTGGCTGAGCTGCAGAAAATGCAACGCGGCCGCCTCACACCCCGACGTGCAACAGGTGCTCGGGCCCGCCCATCGCTGCTTGCAGCTTTAATTTTTATTATTATTAGGGCCCGAGCACCCAACGGTGCGAGGCCCTCTTGAAACTGTTAGGGTTTTTTTTTTTTCTGCAAAGTAAGCACCGTTTTCGGGGCCGCAACATGCTCAAAAAGTCACCAAATTTGGCATGCTTGTCAGGACTGGTGAAAAATTTCGTATTTTGTTGGTTTCGCGGATAGGCGTGGCAAAATGGCTCGCTAGCGCCACCTAGAAAATTGGAAAAAATTAGCCCCTCCTCCACGTTCAACCTACATGCACGAAATTTGGTGGGGATGTGTATCATTTCAAGCCGCACAAAAAAGCCTCAAGAACCCATACCCTAAACTCGACTGGAAGTCCGCCATTTTGAATTTGGCGACCGATTTGGGACGATTTACACACTCCGTACTTTAACTAACTCCTCCTAGGGATTTACTCGGATCGACTTCAAATTTCTGCTGTGCCTTCTAAAGGCATTGACGATGTAAAGTTGTGCTATCTGCGCGCTTTCGTCGATGGGCGTGTCCGTGGCATCGAAGATTCGCCATGAAACAGGAAGTTGTAGTAACTTGGCTGTAAATGCCCAGATCTGCACGAAATTTTACACATTTGACAAGAGTCCCGCCCTGAACAAATCTACATGCCGACATTCACCCACAGTCATAGCGCCACCTGCTGGCAACAGGAAGTGACCTTTAACGAAGCAGCCCCGGCTGCATGTTTGACCGACAAGTACGAAATTTCTGTGGTACATCTACCATGTCCAGACGCACAAAAAAGCCTCTTGGAGCGATGCCCTAAACTCAACAGGAAGTCGGCCATTTCTAATTTTAACGCCATTTTTGGATGATTTATTCATGACGTACTTTAACTAAGGCTGAATCCCAATTCACCCCTTGGCCCTACCCCTTAGCCCTACCCCTTGTTTTCGAGTGTAGCCTTGGCCCTTAAAACGGAGTGACAAGGGCCAAGGGGTTAGAATATTTACCCACGAAATGGAACGACCCTTCATGAACCCAATGCGTCATCAGTCGTCGGCGATGTACAGGATTTCTCCATGACAACAACTGATAATCAGCGCAGCTGCTCTTAACTTTGAATAAACATGATGATTATAATCATCCCTTCCTCGAAATGTATGTCTTTTCTGATCGGAAAGGTTATTTATTATACCGTTTCTTAATTTAAACGACTATAGTGTTATTATAAGAGTAAATAAAGTGCGTGGTGGAATCATCTGGCGCTAAATTTAAATGTTTAACCGTTTGCGATCCATCTCGCCAGTGATTTCCGATGCAATCCGTGAACTTTTCTCTTAGCCCTCCGTTTGGAGTGTGCCTCTGAAAAATCTCCGTTTCGAGGGCTATGTAGCCCTACCCCTTCGCCCTACCCCTCGATCTCAAGAAGAATCGAGACACCCTACCCCTAGACGTGAACGCGCAAAACCGAGGGGTAGGGCTAAGGGGTAGGGCCAAGGGGTGAATTGGGATTGAGCCTAACTCCTCCTAGGGATTTTGTCGGATCGACTTCAAATTTCTGCTGTGCCTTCTAATGGCATTGACGATGTAAAGTTATGCTATCTGCGCGTTTTCGTCAATGGGCGTGTCCGTGGCGTCGATGATTCGCCATGAAACAGGAAGTTGTAATAACTTGGCTGTAAATGCCCAGATCTGCACGAAATTTTACACATTTGACAAGAGTCCCGCCCTGAACAAATGTACATACCGACATTCACCCACAGTCATAGCGCCACCTGCTGGCAACAGGAAGTGACCTTTAACGAAGCAACGTAGCAAATGCACAGCCGCACTGGCTGAGCTACAGAAAATGCAACGTGGCCGCCTCACACCCCGACGTGCTACAGGTGCGAGGGCCCGCCCATCGCTGCTTGCAGCTTTAATTTTTTCTTTTTTCTGCAAAGTAAGCGCCATTTTCGGGGCCGCAACATGCTAAGTCACCAAATTTGGCACGCATGTCAGGACTGGTGAAAAATTTCGTATTTTGTGGGTTTCGCGGATGGGCGTGGCAAAATGGCATGTTAGCGCCACTTAGAAAATTGGAAAAAATTAGCCCCTCGTCCACGTTCAACCTACATGCACGAAATTTGGTGGGGACATGTATCATATCAAGACGCA
Source organism: Cyprinella venusta (assembly GCA_038021265.1). NCBI lineage: Eukaryota > Metazoa > Chordata > Actinopteri > Cypriniformes > Leuciscidae > Cyprinella > Cyprinella venusta. The sequence continues at coordinate 8,485,260 of CM075874.1, forward strand.
CAAAAAAGCCTCAAGAACCCATACCCTAAACTTGACAGGAAGTCGGCCATTTTGAATTTGGCGACCGATTTGGGACGATTTACACACTCCGTACTTTAACTAACACCTCCTAGGGATTTAGTCTGATCGACTTCAAATTTCTTCTGTGCCTTCTAAAGGCATTGTTGATGTAAAGTTGTGCTATCTGCGCGTTTTCGTCGATGGGTGTGTCCGTGGCATCGAAGATTCGCCATGAAACAGGAAGTTGTAGTAACTTGGCTGTAAATGCCCAGATCTGCACAAAATTTTACATATTTGACAAGAGTCCCGCCCTGAACAAATCTACATGCCGACATTCACCCACAGTCATAGCGCCACCTGCTGGCAACAGGAAGTGACCTTTAACGAAGCAGCCCCGGCCGCATGTTTGACCGACATGTACGAAATTTCTGTGGTACATCTACCGTGTCCAGACGCACAAAAAAGTTTCTTGGAGTGATGCCCTAAACTCAACAGGAAGTCGGCCATTTCCAATTTTAACGCCATTTTTGGATGATTTACTCATTACATACTTTAACTAACTCCTCCTAGGGATTAAGTCTGATCGACTTCAAATTTCTTTTGTGCCTTCTAAAGGCATAGACGATGTAAAGTTGTGCTATCTGCGTGTTTTCGTCAATGGGCGTGTCCGTGGCGTCGATGATTCGCCATGAAACAGAAAGTTGTAATAACTTGGCTGTAAATGCCCAGATCTGCACGAAATTTTATACATTTGACAAGAGTCCCGCCCTGAACAAATCTACATACCGACATTCACCCACAGTCATAGCGCCACCTGCTGGCAACAGGAAGTGACCTTTAACGAAGCAGCGTAGCAAATGCACAGCCGCACTGGCTGAGCTGCAGAAAATGCAACGCGGCCGCCTCACTCCCCGACGTGCAACAGGTGCGAGGGCCCGCCCATCGCTGCTTGCAGCTTTAATTTTTTTTCTTTTTTCTTCAAAGTAAGCGCCATTTTCGGGGCCACAACATGCTCAAAAACTCACCAAATTTGGCACGCAAGTCAGGACTGGTGAAAAATTTTGTATTTTGTGGGTTTTGTGGATGGACGTGGCAAAATGGCTCCCTAGCGCCACCTAGAATATTGGAAAAAATTAGCCCCTCGTCCACGTTCAACCTACAAGCACGAAATTTGGTGGGGACGTGTATCATATCAAGACGCACGAAAAAGCCTCAAGAACCCATACCCTAAACTCAACAGGAAGTCAGCCATTTCTAATTTTACTGCCATTTTTGGATGATTTACTCATTACGTACTTTAACTAACTCCTCCTTGGGATTTAGTCGGATCGACTTCAAATTTCTGCTGTGCCTTAAAAAGGCATTGACGATGTAAAGTTGTGCTATCTGTGCTGTTTCGTCGATGGGCGTGTCCGTGGCGTCGATGATTCGCCATTAAACAGGAAGTTGTAGTAACTTGGCTGTAAATACTCAGATCTGCACGAAATTTTACATATTTGACAAGAGTCCCGCCCTGAACAAAGCTACATACCGACAATCACCCACAGTCGTAGCGCCACCTGCTGGCAACAGGAAGTGACCTTAAACGAAGCAGCCCCCGCCGCATGTTTGACCGACATGTACAAAATTTCTGCGGTACATCTACCATGTCCAGACGCACAAAAAAGTCGCTTGGAGTGATGCCCTAAACTCAACAGGAAGTTGTCTATTTCTAATCTTACCGCCATTTTTGGATTATTTACTCATTAGGTACTTTAAAGAACTTCTCCTGGGATTTAGTCGGATCGACTTCACATTTCTGCTCTGCCTTCTAAAGGCATTGACGATGTAAAGTTGTGCTATCTGCACAGTTTCGTCGATGGGCGTGTCCGTGGCGTCGATGATTTGCCATGAAACAGGAAGTTGTAGTAACTTGGCTGTAAATGCCCAGATCTGCACGAAATTTTACACATTTGACAAGAGTCCCGCCCTGAACAAATCTACATGCCGACATTCACCCACAGTCATAGCGCCACCTGCTGGCAACAAGAAGTGTCTTTTAACGAAGCAGCCCCCGCCACATGTTTGATCGACATAAACAAAATTTCTGTGGTACATCTACCATGTCCACACGCACAGAAAAATCTCTTGGAGCGATGCCCTAAACTAAACAGGAAGTCCGCCATTTTGAATTTGGTGGCCACTTTGGGACGATTTACACACTCCGTACTTTAACAAACTCCTCCTAGGGATTTAGTCGCATCAACTTCAAATTTCTGCTGTGCCTTCTAAAGGCATTGACGATGAAAAGTTGTGCTATCTGTGCATTTTCGTCAATGGGCGTGTCCGAGGCGTCGACGATTCGCCATGAAACAGGAAGTTGTTGTAACTTCTGTGTATATCCTCAGACCTGCACGAAATTTTATACGTTATACAACAGTCCCACTCTGAACACATGTACATGCCAAAATTAGCCCAGAGTCATAGAGCCACCTGCTGGCAACAGGAAGTGACCTTTAACGAAGCATTCCCGGCGCATGTACACAGCTGAGCTCCAGAATATACAACACGTCCGCCTCACACCCCGACGCGCTACAGGTGCGAGGGCCCGCCCATCGCTGCTTGCAGCTTTAATTTTTTTTTCTTTTTTAGGGCCCGAGCACTAACAGTACGAGGACCCTCTTGAAACTGTTAGGGTTTTTTTTCTTTTTTCTGCAAAGTAAGTGCCATTTTCGGGGCCGCAACATGCTCAAAAACTCCACAAATTTGGCACGCATGTCAGGACTGGTGAAAAATTTCGTATTTTGTGGGTTTCGCAGATGGGCATGGCAAAATGGCACGCTAGCGCCACCTAGAAAATTGGAAAAAATTAACCCCTCGTCCACGTTCAACCTACATGCACGAAATTTGGTGGGGATGTGTATCATATCAAGACGCACAAAAAAGCCTCAAGAACCCATACCCTAAACTCGACGATTTACACACTCCGTACTTTAACTAACTCCTCCTAGGGATTTTGTCGGATCGACTTCAAATTTCTTCTGTGCCTTCTAAAGGCACTGACGATGTAAAGTTGTGCTATCTGCACGTTTTCGTTGATGGTTGTGTCCGTGGCATCGAAGATTCTCCATGAAACAGGAAGTTGTAGTAACTTGGCTGTAAATGCCCAGATCTGCACGAAATTTTACACATTTGACAAGAGTCCCGCCCTGAACAAATCTACATGCCGACATTCACCCACAGTCATAGCGCCACCTGCTAGCAACAGGAAGTGACCTTTAACGAAGCAGCCCCGGCCGCATGTTTGACCGACATGTACGAAATCTCTGTGGTACATCTACCATGTCCAGACGCACAGAAAAGTCTCTTGGAGTGATGCCCTAAACTCAACAGAAAGTCCACCATTTCTAATTTTACCGCCATTTTTGGATGATTTACTCATTATATACTTTAACTAACTCCTCCTAGGGATTTAGTCAGATCGACTTCACATTTCTGCTGTGACTTCTAAAGGCATTGATGATGTAAAGTTGTGCTATCTGCGCGTTTTCGTCGATGGGCGTGTCCGTGGCGTCGATGATTCCCCATGAAACAGGAAGTTGTAGTAACTTGGCTGTAAATGCCCAGATCTGCACCAAATTGTACACATTTAACAAGAGTCCCGCCCTGAACAAATCTACATGCCGACATTCACCCACAGTCATAGCGCCACCTGCTGGCAACAGGAAGTGACCTTTAACGAAGCAGTGTAGAAAATGCACAGCCGCACTGGCTGAGCTGCAGAAAATGCAACGCGGCCGCCTCAGACCCCGACGCGCTACAGGTGCGAGGGCCCGCCCATCGCTTTTTGCAGCTTTAATATCTTTCTTTTTTCTTTTTTCTGCAAAGTAAGCGCCATTTTCGGGGCCGCGACATGCTCAAAAACTCACCAAATTTGGCAAGCAAGTCAGGACTGGTGAACAATTTTGTATTTTGTGGGTTTCGCGGATGGATGTGACAAAATGGCTCCCTAGCGCCACCTAGAAAATTGGAAAAAATTAGCCCCTCGTCCACGTTCAACCTACAAGCACGAAATTTGGTGGGGAAGTGTATCAAGACGCACGAAAAAGCCTCAAGAACCCATACCCTAAACTCAACAGGAAGTACATACTTTAACGAACTCCTCCTAAGGATTTAGTAGGATCAAATTAAAATTTCTGCTGTGCCTTCTAAAGGCATTGACAATGAAAAGTTGTGCTATCTGCACGTTTTCCTCAATGGGCCTGTCCGAGGCGTCGACGATTCGCCATGAAACAGGAAGTTGTTGTAACTTCAGTGTACATCCTCAGACCTGCGTGAAATTTTATAAGTTATACAACAGTCCTGCCCTGAACGCATGTACGTGCCAAAATTAGCCCACAGTCATAGCGCCACCTGCTGGCAACAGGAAGTAACCTTTAATGAAGCAGCCCCTGCCGCATGTTTGACCTACATGTACAGAATTTTTGTGGCACATGAATCATGTCCAGACATACAAAAAAGCCTCTTGGAGCAATGTCCTAAACCCAACAGGAAGTCGGCCATATTGAATTTTACATCACTTTTTGGGTGATTTGGATGCGTACCAAATTTCACAGCCGCACCGGCTGAGCTCCAGAATATGCAACGCGGCCGCCTTACACCCCCATGTGTTACGGGTGCGAAAGCCTGCCCATCGCTGCTTGCAGCTTTAATTATTTATGTATTTATTTATTTTCTAACGTGCATTCTATTTATTATCTAACGCGCGTAAAAACAAAAGTTTGAAGCAAAATTTACAGCTCAAACTTTAGCATCCATCTTTTCACATGCAATAGAAAGTCACTCTGTGTGCATCTCACAACAGTTCCTATATGAGTGATTGATAGATTACATGACAGAATATGCTAATTGAAGGTAGTTAACTCCACATAAGCAACATAAATTCATCAACTAACCATTCAGAGACGTCCTGTTGTATTCTACATGTTGTCACTTCTTCTTGAGTCTCTCCATCTTTGACTGGCTCCATTTTAACATTAAAGGGAGAACAGTTTCTGTCATTTTATCGCAGCTGCTAACACACAGTAGCTCTTGAAACCCTGCCCTCTGCAGCAGCTCATTTACATCTAAAGGGGCAGGCACAAAACGGTGCGTTTTTGCAAACCCTCAAAGAGTGACAACTTTTAACATGCTATATAAAATATCTGTGGGGTATTTCTTGCCTCAAGAGATTTGTTTTACATCTTGTGAAAAAAGGCATTTTACTCCCCCTTTAAAGATGTTTCAAAACATGCTTTAAACTCATGTTTAATGTGATATGTTCTCATTCTTACATCTACTATAAAACTATTGTTAGTCCAACCCTCGATTTACGCTTGAAGTATAAATTTCTCTGTGAGTCTTGTATGTGCATTTACCCTGAGCTCCACAGCTGATATGTAACCACTGCCGTCAGCATCATGTTTCCTCCATATCTATCATGGAAAATGTGTAAACTTTTTAAAATGGAACAGTGAAATGAAAGTCTGATTATGTGAAGAGAAAGGTTACCTTCATAAACTCCACACTGTTATCTAACAGAGCCTCTCTACGAAAGATAAGAAGGAAGTTCTCATCTTCAGGAAGGATCATATTCGCCATCTAGTACACATGCACACACACACAAATGACATGTTTAGTACCAACAAATAAAGGGGTTTAATCATACTGAAATCAATTATGTCTCCACTCATAAAAGTGAATTACTTCCTTAAATGCAAGGCAGATGTCATACCAATGTTTTTGTCCATAACCCCTACTGTTAGATACTGTGCTCTAGATAAAGACATGGTGGTTTCTTACTAGCCCAAGTCTATGATATTTTTGTCTCTTGAAATGCTCAGATACCTCTTTGTTTGTTGTTTTGTTTATTTATTTATTTATTTATTTATTTTTGAAAGTTTTATCATCAGGTTATTTATTACCAATACCCTTGACTTTTTGTACTATTTTCCTGAAAAAAATCTCTATCTTAATATTTTATGAGTGAATGTCCTAGTTTGTGTAGTGTTGCCTGGAAGGGGAAAACGTTTTGGTTACCTAATGTAACCTTGGCTCTCTCTAGAAGAGGGAACGAGTATTGCGTAAGTTAGCTTACACTACGGAAAGATTCATCTTCTCAAGATATCCTTTATCCTTAAATTATCCTTAATTTCTTATTCATTGTCAACGCAGTGCAGCAGCTGCCAGACCTAGAGTAGGCTATCTAGCAAGCTCATAGGCTACTCTGCAACTGCAGCAGCCTACCATTGAACCCTGCGTGACGTCACGCCCAATGAGAGGCGCCCGCGCCCTCACCCTCATGGCATCACAGCCCGCCGGAATGGGCATGGCTTGGTGTATATAAGCGGGGTTCAGAGGCTGCATCCCTGGTTTTCATCGACTGAAGTGAAAGTCGCTCGTGGCACAAGCACGGCCGGTTAAGCAATACTCGTTCCCTCTTCTAGAGAGAACCGAGGTTACGTTAGGTATCCGGAACGTTATCTTACGAGAGGTTCTCTTGTATTGCGTAAGTTAGCTTACGCTAAGGGAACTCTTTGTCAATGCCGTGCGCGCCAAGCATCCAATACATGAGCCCTGGGGAAACCCGGGGAGCCCTGATAAGTGGAATAATAGGTGGCCAGCAGCAGTGCGGGCCAGCACATGTATATAAGCACTTAAAGGGAACAACAGAGCGGCAGTGCCAGTCTGTATAAGCATACAGCAACACCATAGTGCAGCTCAACCAGGAGAGCTGATTGTCATGAGAGTAGCCTGCGTGCATCTCACTTATACCGCCAGAAGTTTTTCCTGCAGGGCGGGAACTTCCAGATTGTAAAATCTGACAAAGGTGGATGCCCAGCCCACTGCCACACATATGTCATGAATGGAAATCCCGCTGGACCACGCCCACAATGAGGCCATATCTCTAGTGGAGTGAGCCCTGATGCCTATTGGGCATTGCAGACCTTTTGACGCATAAGGAGCTGTGATAGCATCCACTATCCATCTGGACTGGGTCTGTTTCAAGGCGAAGCGCGTAGTGTATAATCTCAGTCAGGGACGTGCACAGACATTTTGAGGGGCAGGGGCTCAAGTGAAAAAAAGGGGACTTCTCATAATTTTTTTAAAATTTATTTTACTTTTTTTAACAAAAAAGTATATATATATATATATATATATATATATATATATATTAACAACTCTAATATTTGTAAAAAAAAATATTAAAAAAGCTAATTTATTTTATCTTCCTCAAACTCATACAATTGTTTAATTTTCAAAAGATGTCTACAAAATAATCAGTTCACACAGAAATCATGGTCTCCTTAGTATTCATAGGTTTATAGAGCAGCAAAGGAAACCATGCCACAGTGTGTCAATCAAGTACATATTTGATAGACCTGATGGTGACATGGACTTCACATTTGAGGGAGATTTCGAGTTTGTTTCTTTTTGCATCTGTAGATTTTTTCTAAATTCACCAATTTAGATTTCTAAACTTCAGAGGAAAGACTCTTGATGTATCTATGTAAGTCATTAACTTTAATAATAAGAATTTTAGGCCATACAAATTCATAAAAACGTGCGGATTTTCCATACAAGGCCATAAATTACATTTAGCCACGTCTTAAATTGATATGCTCATTCATTCATTATCACTAGCCTATACAATTTTTTTGCGATAAAACAATATCAAGTTCGAGTCAAAATCGTCAATACTCGATATCAATATAGAGTTCGATAAACGTTCGATAATATTTATGTGGCAAAAGCACAACGAAACATTTGAAGCGCGCGCCTCACGGACTGTTTATCCGCTCGGCTCAAGGTCCAAACGGCAGCGCGAACTCACTAGAGGTGACGCGATTACTCTGATCGGCGCTTCAGAACTCCTCCTGACCTGATATTTAGATACACTATGCATTAAATATATTTGTTTGACAGGGAAACTGTGCGCAAATAGTAATATGTATTTTCTTAAAAACTAAAATAAAAAAGCACCCAAGAAAAAGGGCACTTTTTCTCCAGGAATAAAAAGGGCAGGTGCTCAAGCCCCCTTTGATGTCTATGTGTGCACGTGCCTGATCTCAGTGCTGTGACTGGGCAGAGGAGATTAGCGTCGCATTCGCTATCAGATGCTGGCAGAGCCGATAGGGAAATGACCTGCGCTCTGAAGGGAGTACTAATCACCTTAGGAACATAACCGTGTCTAGGTTTGAGAATGACTTTGAAGTCATTTGGCCCAAACTCAAGACACGCAGCGCTGACAGACACCATGTGAAGGTCCCCCACACGGTTGACTGATGAAAAGGCTGTCAGAAAAACGGTTTTGAGTGATAGGGACTTCAAATCAACGGATTTTTGTGGTTCAAAGGGGAAAACTTTCAAGGCCTCGAGAACCAAAGAAAGGTCACACATAGGAACTGACGGGGGCACGGAGGGTTCATCCTTCTAGCTTCTCTAAGGAAACGGATCACCAGCTAATTTTTTCCCAGTGAATGGCTTCCAGTTGGTTCTGTGAATGCTGCGACGGCTGCCATATACATTTTGAGCGTGGATGGGGCTGCCCTTATGAACACAAGCAGCCACGAAACCCCACATTTCCGTTCATCCAGATTTTTGTTGGTGCACCATTTAGAAAATACAGACCATTTAGATGCATAGAGCTTACTAGTAGAAAGAGCTCAAAGTGTTTCTTACTCCTTCTGGCAGAGCAACGGATAGTTGTTGATCACCCACATATGCAGCGAGCAGCGCTCTGGGTGGGGGTGCCAGATCAAGCCACATGCCTGAGAGAGGAGATCTGTTCTCACCGGAATGGGCCATGAGGCTGTCTGTGACAGCTGTGTAAGCTCCGGGAACCCAGTTTGATTCTAACAACACAATGCTATGAGGAGCACCGAGTGGCGCGTTTCTCAGATTCTCTTTAATACCTCTGGCAATAGTGAGACAGGTGGGAAGGCATAAATCCTCGCTCTTTGAAAAGAACACTGGCCAGTGAGCGTTGTCCGCTGATGCAAAAAGGTCGACTTCCACTCTGCCAAATAGGCACCAAGAGTTTCTTGACTGTTTGGGGGTGCAAGGACCATTCCCCTGGGGGAACGTTGTCCCTGGACAATCTATCTGGGTCATAGTTCCGATGGCCTGGCACATGCATCACTCTCAAGGCCAATTTATACTTCTGCGTCGAGGGTACGCCGTAGTATACGGCGTTGGCTTCGCACACAGGCGACGCCGTTGTGAGCATTTATACTTCTGCGTTCAGGTCTTGGTTGCTCTGCAGTACTTCTCCGAAACGCTAGTAGGCGGCGGAGGGTTTTAATGTTCCACTGTGTTTAGATTCCTCGCGGCTAGGTTACTACAAGCAATAGCGACTGAAAGAGAGTGGATCATGTTGGAGTTGGAGCTTATTGGGGTGGAAAAACAGTTCATTTTAGTGAAATTACTAAAACTGAAAGGCAGAAATGAGAGAAGACGTCGGAGGAGATGGTGCGTGTGTAAATGCGTGAGAAGGTACGTGCGGAAATGCGTAGGAGGAAATGCGATGCTACCAAGCCGACCAATCACCGATCTTGCGGTCCGCGTCGTCACGACGTGTAGTTACATTTTTGAAGAGGTGCGCGTCAGGCAACGGCGAAGGGTACGCGGTATGGGACGCGTCTGTGCGTATGCTACGCCGTACCTACTGCGCGCACCTGACGCAGAAGTATAAATTGGCCTTCAGCGAGTGCAGGTGGCCCTGAGACCAGACTAGTAGGCCTTTTGCCAGATCACAGAGATTCCTGGATCTGACTCTGCCCTGATGGTTCAACACCACAGACATGTGCGGGAGCGTGTTCTCGACCGCTATCATTTCCAGACAGTTTAAGTGAAGGAGCTTCTCCTGGTCTGACCATAGAGGAAAAACCAGTGTGCCCTCGCAGATAGCACCCCAACTCATGTTGTACGCATCTGTCGAGATGATTTTTCAGTGTGAGATCGCCCCCATCATCACTCCCCGCTGATACCACTCGGCCACTTTCCAGGACTGCAGAGCTAAAATACATGTCTGAGTCACTCTGATTAGTTGGTGGCTGGCGGCCCAAGACGCACAAGCATTGAGCCAGCGTTGTAATGGGCGCATCTGAAAAGATGCAGCTAGGTGCTGTACACGGCGCACGCAGTGTTGATAAGGGGGGCGAGAGCTGTGTCCATGTACTTCGGGGTGCTAAGGACAAGCAGAACGGAAGGACGGTGTATTGATAAACCTGGTCGAGAAGACAAATCTCAAAAATGGCCTGTGATAGGGAGTTATCTGAATCTGAACGCAAGTCGGTCTAAAAGGAAGGGCTGAGAGAGTGAGAGAAACCGCTGTTTTGAATGTCAGGCTCCGGCAGATTAAACACAAATGAGAATGGACCAGTGCGTCTCGGTATGGTTATTTTTATACATTTATATACTTATAGAGTTGTCGCGTCCCCTTTGCAATTATGGATGTGCAAAACACACACAGACACACACAAACCCTAACGCTGGCGCAATTTTTGGAAACTACATACACATTCTGTGATAAAGTTTGCTCCGTACAAGCGAAATTACATTTTTGCGAGGGACCTGTTGCATCATGTTTACATTACTCGTCATACAGGTGCTTCTGTGGCAAAAGTGAGAAGATGTCTAAATTACAGAATAAAAACATATATGCAGTTTTTAATTCAATATCTTTAATATATATATATATATATATATATATATATATACATATATATATATATATTTATAAACGTGTGGTTACACACTATACAAACAAGAGTTGAAATTATATACACAGACATCCTACGACGACAACAACTTTAGACGCATTTGTTGTTGAATTGACTGACAGACTGAAATGACTATTTGCTCAAAAATCATAAAATACACTTACTGTTACTGTAGGTGACGGTGGATCGCAAACAGACAGAACATTTATGTTTCCAAGAGACATTACCGGCTGTCGTTGAAACAATGGAGGATGGTGTACAGATCACAGAGAGCTAAGTCTATGCCACAACCACACTGTCAATTAAACCCCTAGCTCAATTCTACGTCACAAAGCGCTGAATCTTAGAACAGCTTGTTCTGAGACAGTGCATATTATTTATTGAGATTGTAAAAAAAAACTGGGTGGATTTTTATCATTCTAGGGTTGTTTTGCTCATACACTGCCAACACACATTTATGTTCAAACACCTTGCAAAAGTTAAATTTCCATAATTGGTGCCCTTTAAAAGTTCACGTCCCCGGGGCTGCGGCGCAGCAAAGCAGAGTATCGCGTCTCGCGCTTTCCCTGCTGGACAGTGGGACCAGACGCGGCACTCTCAGCCAAAGCTTTTGGGCAATAGAACTAATTTGAGGACAGTTATATTGGCTATTTAAGTTTCCACTAAGAAGTCCTGTCGTCACAAGGCTTAGGACACTGAGGGTGGTCTCCACCGAGGAAGAAAAGTGTTCACCTCTTTTTATGGTGCCCGTTCTTCCTCTGTGCCCTCAGGTCTGTTTTGCTAACCCCGCCTTCATGCCGGGGCGCAGACGGTCCCATCGGGCTTTCCCGAGGGACGCTCGCCCCATCTGACACTGAGGGTGGTCCCCACCAAGGGAGAAAGGTGTTCACCTCTTTTTATGGTGCCCATTCTTCCTCAGTGCCCTCAGGGGCCCGTTCTGCCAACCCCGCCTTCATGTCCGGCTGCAGATGTTCCCAGCGAATCAAAAGAAGGATGGGGGGGGGGGGGGGTTGCGTCCAATTTTAGATTTGCAGCTATAAAATCACTCTGTTGGGAAACTCAATTCAAGATGCTCACTGTCAAGCAGGTCGTGTCACAAATCAGGTCAGAGGGCTGGTTTGTCACGATACATCTAAAGGTGGCTAACTTCCATATTTCCATCCTTCCACAACATGATAATGTGTTAGTTCATTCAGACAACACGTCACTGGTCTCTTATATACATCATCAAGGGGGCCTGCGGTCGCGTCCACTTTACAAGTTAGCCCGTCAGATTCCCAAGGGAAGCTACTATCACTGAGAGCAATGTATCTTCCTTGGTTTTTGAATGTGGTAGCAGACTCCCTGTTGAGGCAGGGGCTGAGGCTGGGGGAATGGAGACTCCACCCCGAGGTGGTGGAGCTCCTTTGGTTCGCTGAGTTTCGGTCGCGCCGAGGCGGACCTATTCGCAAGGAGATATCGCACTGTCGTCTGTGGTTCTCCATCAGTCATCCAGCCCCTCTGGGGTTGGACGATATGGTACAGCCGTGGCCAAGGACCCCAATTGCTCAGCTACCAGGAGCTCTGGAGGGGGTTCACCGGGACGGGGTCAGCCTACTACTAGTAGCCCCGTACTGGCCGGCCTGAGTATGGTTTGCGGACCTAATTTCTCTCCTGGACGGCTCTCCTTTGGAGCTCCTGGTCAGGAGGGATGTACTCTCTCAGGCAGGCGGCACAATATTTCACCCCCGCCCAGAGTTGTGGAAACTCTGTGCTTGGACTCTGAGGGGGCCCAGCTCATAGATTCCGATCTCTCAACCGAGGTTGTTGAGACCATCCTTCACTCCAAGCTCCATCCACGAGGAAGCTATATGCCTCAAAGTGGAAACTTTTCAATTCTTGGTGTGGAGAACACCTGCAGGGCCCAGTTAACTGCCAAGTGGGTGCAGTGCTGGAATTCCTGCTGGAGCATTTCTCCACAGGGTTATACCCCTCCACACTAAAGGCCTCATTATGCTTCTGCGTCAACTCCATGGCGTAGCTACGTCGTCACTACTACGACGTCGTGGCCGTTTTACGCTTCTGCGTGAGGTTGTAGTGCATCGCGGTTTATCCAATGATTTAGCGAATTATCCAATAATGTTTCACAATTCTAACCTGCACGGCATGCAGATAAAGGGCACTCATTTTCTGTTTATCAATCGCCGGTTACTGAAGAGGAATCCAGCAGCACAAGAGAACGCAACTGTTCCGTCGAAGAAAAAAATATCGAACGTTATATCGAACACATTTTTTATTGATATCGATCACGTGTCTATCGCGATACATATCGTTATCATTTTATCGCCCAGCCCTACTCTGAAGTCTACTCTGAAATCTTCCTTCTTGCTATCTCCTCACTTAAGAGAATCAGAGATTTGCAGGCTCTTTCAGTTGCACGCTTGTGCCTGGAATTTTCGTCTGGTATGGTTAAGGCCTTTCTATACCCTAGGCCAGGTTATGTTCCTAAGGTCCCTACTAATGTTGTTAGACCTACAGTTCTGCAGGCTTTCTGTCCTCCTCTATTCTGTCATCAGACCAGGAGAAACTTAATTTAATCTGCCCGGTGAGGGCGTTAGGTGATTACATCGACAGAGCTGTCCTGTGGAGGAAATCAGGACAATTATTTGTGTGTTTTGGGCCATCCAGGAAAGGGTGTCCTGCGTCTAAACAGAGAATGGGCAAGTGGGTGGTCAAGGCTATCGTTTTTAGCCCCCAATCATTGACATATTCCGATTTAGCAGGGGCTAGATTTTTTTTAAAGAAAAAAACACTTCTAATGCTGTGTTTTGTGTTTTGGGGGTTCTTTATAGTTTCCTGGTCGATGACCTCACCCGCCTATGACGTTCCGTTTCTCCATTGGACTGATTCATGACGCACAATGCAGGGGCGTTCCCACAGGGTTCGACGCAGCATCTCGTTTCCTATCAGGGAACTAGGGTTACATACATAACCGAGACAGTATATCAACTCACTGTCTTAGACAGTATATCAACTCACTGTCTTATCAACTCCCTAGTTAAGGGAATAACAGTTTAATATGAAAAAACGCTGGAGTATCCCTTTAAATCAATAAAAAGGTTAAATAGAATCCCCAGTTTTAAATGATTGGTTTTATCTAGGTTCTAAAGTACATTCAATGGAGACGATAACATGTACGAAATGAAAAGAAAAAGTATAAAGTTTAAAAAGACAAGGGCAAGGGCACAATATATTATAAAATAAAGGAATATTACATGAATTACTTTTTTCATATAATCCTCAATTTTAATTTATCTATTTATTTATTATTATGTTTATATTATTATTTGATGTTTAAATAATTTTATTTGAATTATTTATTAGGAGTGGAAAGACAAAGTAAATAAAAACCTTTATTATCTTACCAAACATCTTTTATGTTCCAGAGAACAAAAAGTCATACAGGTTAGAACAACATAAGAGGGAGTGAATGATTAATTTTTGGGGGGTGGACTAGCCATTTAACACGTTCTATAAAGCTTTACACGGTGAAACAATGACAAATGAAACCAGAAATCACCAAATAATCAGTTGTTCAATTGCAAAATCTATAATGTGCTTATGAAACTTATGATTTTAGCAACAATGTGGTTTTGTACAGAACATTAATTATAGTATTTCTAGTTCTAGCTCGTCTCTAACAGCTAGAAATATTTATTTCTAATCCCATGTTTAAACCATTCCCAGCCTCACTTTACTTACAAATCTATTGCACAGATATGTGAAGGAAGCAAAACAAACATTAACATGACAAAGCAAATAATTTTCATGTCATTGATCTGACTAGAGCAACCGTGCTGGAAACAGCCGGAAGCAATAAAGCAGATAGATAACAGCTGCAGAAAACCTCTGCCATCAATGCATGCAGAAACTTATTCAGCTTTTGGTATGGTAAACACTATGGATTTTTAGTATTCCCTCTTTCATGCTTTTACCAGTTCCATCAAATTATAATACAGGAATATTCTTTTTTTTTTTAGAATTAGCTTTTATTGGTATATATGACTAAACACTATACAAAAAAAAATCAAGGGAAATGTAAAAAAAAAAATGATGTACCTCCTCAATCTGCAGGCGTCCATCTGATGTGACATCATAGGCAGACATAAACCTCTTCTTTATCTGCTGTACGCTTTCCTTTGTTATCTCATCCTAAGGAGAGTACAGAAAACAAACTGGTTACCATGACCACATTTCCATAATTTACCTCTCATTAAGCTCCCTTTGCACTTGTAACACCTGTGCACCAATAGAGATGCCCTTAAGATATGCTGGTACACAGTGAACATCTGGCTCATCATTTATTTTGTAAAAGCTTATTCACAGAGCAATCTCAACTTCAGAACTACTATTGTGTAAAAACAATGTAACACTGAAAACAATGTAACACTGGACACATTTAGCCAAAAGTTATCCTATAAAACATTTGTGGATCATATACACGATCATTGTAGATCGAACTACAGAAGTTTTGTCGCTCATCATTAATCATCATGCAACCAGCCTCGCACAGTTTTCTCACAGGCCTCGTTCTGCTCGCCATATATAGTTTCTATAAAAAATAGTACCGTATAACTGTGATAAACTGTGGAATTAACCATCAAAATTAAACAAAATGGCAGAAAGAAAAAAAATTCTAGTTCCACAACAATTTTTATTGTTAAATGACTGTTGACTTTATTATGTCAGCTTCCTGTAGAAATTGGGGACAGATTCTAGTGTGTAAACAGCCAGAGAAAACTTATAATCTCATTTACAAAAATATTGTGTTAGTTGTTCTTCCATAAATGTTAGGAAAAAATCAATAATAAATTAAATCATAAATCAATAACACAACAATTATAGCGGAGTCCAAAATGTCCAAAAAGATGATTAATTTATGCACATTTAGATGTATAAGCAATTGTCAGAAAATTTACTCATTCATTTGTATAGTCTTATTGAAATGTGCACAAATTACAGATCTGTTAACCATCATATAAAGTTTGTTTTAACATACCTCTGGCCCTAATTTCTTCACCATGAGCAGGAAAAAGTCATCCAACTCTTTCCCTTCAATGTAGCCATTATCTGCAGAAAAGCATTTATCAATACAATTTCAATACAATTTTTTGAACAGATATGGATAGAGACAATACTTAAACCTAAACACAATAGTCACAATATATGGAAATATAAATATGAAAGCAGAATTTAAATGATTTTACATTCTCACCATCAGCATCAAAGTGTTGCCAAATCTGTAGAAAACCAGCAGCATCTAGGTTGGCAAAAGCACAGTCCATGATGGAAAAAAGCATTAAGGAGTGATTATAGAGCAAGAGAAGAAATCCACCTGTGCTCAGAGAAAGCAACCGCAGATGTGGCCAATTTCCTCTGACTCCCTGTGTCAGAAAAAAAAACCTCCTCTTTCACACAACGTATCAGTCATATCCAGAGAGCCTGATATGATCTAAGGACAAACTTTAATATGTTTCATCAAGATCAAACTTAACAACATATTTATCAATGGCACCTACATCATACAAAGAAAAATTAATCTGTCAGCATAAAGCTCACATTAAAGGGGCCGCTAGCAAGTCTCAGTAGCACAAATTATTAAACAGTGTAAAATAACGTCTCCGTTTAAAAAAGCAAAAAAGCGAATCTCTGAAGAAAATGACATAGAGATAGGCTCTCGAGTTAGAGACTCTGACTTTAATAGACTTCAGACTTGACTCGGACTTGACCTGAAATCACTTCAGACTTGACTCGGACTCGACCAAAGGACTCAAGTCGACTCAAAAACGACTCAAGTCTTTAATTCTAACAACTGATATAATAATAAAGAAAAAATATTTGAATGGTTTTATTATATCTGCATCACATATCACATAGCTCGGACTTCAGACCCTTGTCATAGAATTTGAATACGTATGTCGTTATATTGTACGTAAACTCATAATGAAAGTAATGAAACATGACGGGAGAAATAACGTGCCATGTGTTCTTTCATTTGGGTTCACATGTCAAATCAGCTAGATGCAAAGAATGTGAGAAAGTAATTAACAACTTAAAAATGAGACATCGAATCCACAAATGTGTCACCTTATTATACTGTGGTGTATCTGCATGGCTCCTTTGGATAGCAAGCCTGTTATTACAACAACAATAAAATCTAGCCTTTAAACCTATAGCACTATGTTTTACTGTAATTGATGTTTTTAAAGCAGCTTTTCTCTCTCTTAATGTATGTCTATGAGAGAGAGGAGATAGATCTCTCTGCAACAGCCTACCAGTGAACCTGGCGTGACGTCATGCTCAATGAGAGGCACCCCCACCCTCATGGCATCACAGCCCTCCAGAATAGGTGTGGCTTGGTGTATATAAGTGGGGTTCAGAGGCTGCTTTTCTTGATTTTTCATCTCTTCAGTAAAGCTCTCTGCATCTCTGGACTACAGAAGCCGCGTCGCCGTCTGAGGGGCATCTAGCATGCTTAGGACAGCGCTTAAAGAAGTCAGCTGTCTTCGCTCCCTTCAGCCATGCATGCGAGCTACGCCATCCGGTGAGGTATCCTTTTTACACTTTTCTAAAAGAGCAGCAACCGTTTTTTTCAAGATGCCTCACACTTCCTGCCTCGCTCAGCACCGAAGAGCGCCACGTGATCTGCGCTCTCTGCCTAGGCCAGGAACATGCAGCCCTTGCCCCGCCCTTTGTTGCAACCCGCAGAAAGAAAAAGCGCCATTCTCAAAAGCCGTCGGAGCCTGTGGCCGCCACGATGCACTAGCCGGTTTCACCTCCCTCAAGCCTAGCCCTACCCACCCCCTCTCACCCATGTGCAACTGCCGCTCACAAGCCGTTGCCCTACACATAAACACAGCACTTCCCATGTTTCACACAGAGCCCACTCTCATAAAGCTGGCAATGCCACTTGAGAGTTATCTGTAGCAGGTGTGCCCATGTGTCCGTGCCTACATCTACTATCTGCCCGCTCTATTACATGGCCAAGTCATGCGCATCACAAAGTGCAGCCTCGTATCAGTCAGGCTATAAACACAAGTCTCTTGCCCGCTCACAAGCGCTCATACTTACTAACATGCACTTCACACACGGCGCAGTGCTCATCACAAAGTGCAGCCTCGTATCAGTCTCGTGCCCACTCAGTGCTCCCCATTGCCCCATGTTGGGAGAATCAGACTTGGTTCCCGAAGCTAACGCAGCATTCACAGGCAGTCCTGTGGCCCATTCCGGTGAGAACAGATCTCCTCTCTCAGAATCGCGGCTCGATCTGGCATCCCCACCCAGAGCTCTGGTCACCGCATGTGTGGGTGATCAACAATTATCTGTTGCTCTGCCAGAAGGAGTAATAAACACGATTGTGCATTCCAGATCTCTATCGCTCTATGCCTCTAAATGGTCTGTGTTTTCTAAATGGTGCACCAACAAAAATCTGGAACCACGGAAATGTGGGGTTTTGTGGCTGCTCATGTTCCTACAGGAGCTGTAGGATAAGGGCAGGTCCCCATAAACGCTAAAAGTATATGTGGCGGCCGTCGCAGCGTTCACAGAACCAACGCACGGCCAGACCCTAGTAAAAAGCTGGTCATCCGTTTCCTTAGAGGAGCTAGAATAGCGGTCGGGAACCCAGCCAGCAATGACATGTGGGGCCCAGATGAGGGCCCCATAATGCGCTTGAACCCGGGATCCACATTGGAGCAAGCCCTGGAAGCCCAGGCGGCAACAGTTTCAAAGATATCAAGAATCCATTCACAGGTCTTCATCTGCCATGTATTTACATTATACAGATGAAGTTTGAAGCAAATTGGGTAAAAAAAGTGGGTGATTTCAAAGCATTTAGAAAGTGACACACTTCCTGCTGCCAGTTGGTGGTGCTATAACTTTGACTCACAATAGTTACATCCATGTGATCGGCCTCTTACAATGAATAAACTGCTGAAGTTTCATCAAGATCAGTTAATGTATGCTGAAGTTATAACATACTTCCTGTTCCACGTTTCTCGCCATAAATACGTTTCCTCGCAACGGCCAAACCGTTCGAGATATCAAAAATCCCCTCACAAACTTTCATCCTCAATGTCCTTACTTCACGCTGACCGAGTTTCATCGAATTTAGATCAGAGCTCTAGGAGGAGTAGTTTAAAATCCATTGCATGCATTTTACAAACAACCCTAAATAGCCGACTTCCTGTTGGGCTGGGGTAAAAAGTAAGAGTATGAAGTATATATGAACCGATGAGATCTATATGTGCACCAAGTTTCATATTCTGACATGCAAGCGTGTTTGATTTATGGACCAAGTTTTTGGACCCCATTACAGGGGGCGCTGTCGAGCCCCCCTGCCACGCCCGGGTATTTGGGCCCTAAATAGCGTTTTGGAACCTCTTGAGTTCGCTAGCTGATCCTGTTAAGGGTAACGCCTGGAACAGCGTAGAAGTCTTATTATACTCATACTTTTGTGACACTAAAATGTTTTCTCTGCGTGTCATAGATCAAAGTTATTCGTGTCAACTTTGCTCCAAAGTATTGTCACAGGATCCTCAACAAATTCTCTCTGTGACACATGATATGTTTTGTGCTGAGCTGTCCAGATCTTGAGGCTCTTCTGGTGCAGACTGATCACATGAAATTGTGTGTGTATGACATAACAATTCATATTTCCATTTTTGGCGTGCTATCAACACCCATAAAGTTATTACTGTTAATATAAATATATGACCTACCTCAACCCTGTCCCTAAACCTACCCGTCACTGGGGTTAATAGCATTTATTAGTGTTCCCCTACCATCCTAGGAATAAAAAAAAACATCTCCCCCCAGATCTACATTTTGCTTCATTTCGCTTGGACATTTAACAGGGTTTATATGCACACAGAATCACTCGGACGTTAATGACGTAGACATACACGCATACACGCAGATAGCTCAAAATGTTTTTAGACAACAAGCCACTTGACATGAAAGTGGTGTGTAGGCTTACACAAAAGTCATGATGTCATGTTGCCTGGTGGAACCTGTGGACAGAATGACGGAAGAATGTATAAATGCAGTCCGCAATGTCCTCACAAGGCAGTACCAGAGGTACTTTAACATAAATGTAAATGATCAGCTGAAAAAGGAGACAGAAAGTGTATACATAACATTGATGCAGAGCAAGTGATCAGCATGTTTTCTGCTCTGAAGGACAAGTCCCCAAATGCCACCTTGTGCATAAAAATAAATTTTTACCTGTGTAGCAGGAGGCCCTCTAGGGGAGCGCGTTCCACAAATGCACGACTACGCCAACCTGCAGAACAGGTAATTGATACTCATGAATTTAATATTTCCACAAAAAAGGACACAGGAATGTTCTTTTCTAGGAAGGGCCGGAGACATGGATACGAAAATACAAAAATAATTTTATTATAGTCAACAACAGTCATGATGTCATGGGTGACAAAATCGCTTGGCGATCAGGAACTCTCCTCAGAGTCGCAAGTTTCCTAGGGGAACGGATTGTGTGTAACACGCCACTGAGGTTCCGGGCGTGATAGAATCATGCCCGAACTAATTAGCGCTAATGCACTGCAGGTGCAAGAGAGAGAGACAAGCGGCGCTCACACAGGTTTCCTCTTTGACAAGTCAAGATAAAAGGAGGCAGACTGAAGGGAAAAGGGGGACATAGACGGGGGTGCAGACGGGAGAGACAGACGGAGAAGGAACAGGGGAAAGGGAGAGACGCCCGGTGAAGAGCAAGGGGGGCGCTCGGTGCATGCTGGACGGTGCGTGTGGGGAAAGGGGAGTTCCCTTTCGTAGTCACTCCGAGTTACGTCAAGGAGTGACGGAGAATGGGGGTTTCGCACAGAAAGCCAATCCTCTTCGAGTATTTAACAACGAGCCAATGGCGTGAAAATGCCATGGGTCTGCGGAATTTGCATAGCGTACTCCGCCCACCCATGTGGGTATAAAAGGAGGAAGCAAATGCAACCGCAGTGTGTTTTCGCTTCGGAGCCAAGAGCATTCTTCTCTCCACAAGCCATTAGGGATGAGCGAGTACAGCATTATCTGTATCTGTATCTGTATCTGTTAACCATATGAATTATCTGTATCTGTATCTGTACTCGGACTGGGCGGGGCCTAAACCCGGAAGTGGGTCGGATAGTCTTGAAATGGGCGGGGCTTTAACTGGTAGGTTATTTTAAGCATGCAATTGATATGGGTTGATCAGAAATTGTTATATTTATTGCTGATAAGAAAACTATTTACATGACAGCATCAATATTGAGCTTCAGATCAATGGTTGATCACGATAACAAACAAACTACAGAACAAGTTTTGCAACAATGAATACAACACATGTGGCTGCAATTATGAAGTAAAATGTAATGAACAAGAGTTTTCATCTCAACTAGGGCTGGGTGATATGGACCCAAAAGTCATATCCCATAGGGCCTATGGGATATAGGCCCTATGGGATAAAAATATCCCGATATTTTTTCTGCAAAGTGAGAGCAAATGTTCAGTCAAAGCCAAATATGACATGTCACAAGTAGTTTTATTGAAACATGAACATTTGCTAAATCAAATAAATAAATAATAAACAGGTTTCTTCACCTTAGAGCTGCATGATTATGACAAAAATCTAAATTGCAGATTATTCCCTTGGAAGTGGAATTGTGATTTATTAATTGGTTTATTTATTTTGTTAATACAAAGTTGGTATGAGCCATTACAGTCATTTAAAAAAATATAAAAAATAACACAAAAAAATAGGGGCATTACGGGGTTAATATGGAAACGACAGTTACCATGGTGAATAGTGAATACACAATACTAACAAGAACTGTTTATGAAACATGGAAACTGCTCCTGGTGAATAGAATGAAAATCATAACTGCATTGCTTTTATTTCGTGTAATTTACAACGTAACGGTGTTGCATGCTCATATAGTTTCTTTTAGTGAGGCGATCCAACGCGCGGCCGCGCGCCGCCGCATTTGCGCGTGCAATTGAGTGTGCGCTACGACCAACGTTACAGTATAACGGCTGACAGGACAGAAAGTCCGTTTTGCTGAGGTGAAAGACTTTATTTCATAACGTATGCTTTAATCAAGCACGCAAAAGTGGAAAAGGAGTGGCTGGGGCGCGGGGAGCAGGGCAGAGAGCTCTGGGTCAGCACTCAGCAGCTTGCTTGGAGCAAGGATCACAGCGCAACCTGAACCGTTATGCAATATGATCTAATTACATATCACATTAAATATATATATATTCTTTATATTGATATATCGCTCAGCCTTAATCTCAACATAACTTTCTTATTCTTTTTTTTTTTTATCCGAGCACAGATATTGACTCGTATTACTCGTATAATGTTCGTACTCGACAAAAGTGCTTTATCCGTACCGGATACTCGTTTCAGCCGAGTATCCGGCTCAACTCTACAAGCCATATCACTAAAAAGCCTCTTCGAGACAAGCGTCCTCTTCAGTGTTGGTGTGACGGCGGTACCCAGCGAGATTCTGCATTGCCTGCGATCTGTGCAGTGGTCTGCCAGACTTTGCGCTTCTCCCTGGTCGCCTCGGCGCTGAAAGAGTGAATTTCCTCCTCTCCTTTGAAAGAGCTGTACGCGGCACGTCTTTTTAAAGATGGTTCGCCCGTGTTCTTCTGGGTGCGGTCGATATCTGTCCTCCTCTGATGGGCACGATCGCTGCTTTGTATGTCTGGGTCTTTGTCATGCTAAAGCAGCTTTCGTGGATGAGTCATGTGCCTTTTGTGGTAATATGACCATCTCAACACTTAGATCGAGACTCAATGATCTTACTGTGAGAGTCCCCGTCTCCGCTACCCGTTCAGCTTCCTCTACCCGGGGAAGCTCTTCGGCTCGCGGCCAGGGTGATCTGTCGGTGACGGTGTGGAACAAACCCCCGACGCTAGCTCCTCGGGTCCCACCCACCGCATCGGTGTTGCAGCCAGCGAGCGCCGGAACGGTTCAGACGTCTGCCTGTTCGCAGGTACCGTCTGTATCGTTCGGCGCTCCAGAGGAGGACGCGATGTCGATCGCGGCATCACAAGGCGGGCTTGATTCCTCGGGAAGTGAAGATGCGGCTGCGCTGCCTCCCTCGGGAGCGCCAGCGCTGCCCGTGTCGGATCCCGAGATGACGGCTATGCTCTCTCGGGCCGCCGTGAGTATCGGGTTGGACTGGAATCCTCCGGCCCACCCCGATCACTCACGGATGGATGAATGGTTTTTGGGCAAAGCCACCGCTGCAAAGCCACAGCCGACCCCAATACCATTCTTCCCCGAGCTGCATGCGGAACTGACGAAGACGTGGCAGGCTCCTTTGTCTTCCCGCGTTCGCCCGTCACCTTCCCCCGCCTTTCCTCCCCTCGACGGCGCAGCTGCCCGTGGGTATGCTGGGGTTCCTCCGGTGGTTCCTCCGCCTCCTCCCGGGGGCCACCCAGGCATCCCTCCAAAGCCTGTAGGTTTTCGTCGTCTATGGCGGCGCGATCCTATAGCGCGGCGGGACGGGCGGCCGCCGCTCTGCATGCGATGAGCACTTTGCAGGTTTTCCAAGCCAAACTGCTCAGAGATATGCATGAGGGCGGGACTGATCAAGGGTCGTTCAATGAACTGCGAGCGGCCACCGATCTCGCTCTCCGGGCGACTAAAGTGGCGGCTCGTTCCCTTGGTCAGGTGATGGCCACTAGTGTGGTCCAGGAGCGTCATCTTTGGCTCAACCTGGCGGAAGTGCGGGACGCTGAGCGGACTCGTCTGCTCGACGCCCCCCTTTCCCAGGCTGGCCTTTTCGGCGGTGCGGTTGAGGACTTTGCCCAGCAGTTCTCGACCGCCCAGAAGCAGACAGAGGCGATTAAACACATCCTGCCTCGACGGCCAGCTGCTGCCTCCACCCAGCCGTCGGTGCAGCCGCCTCAGTCTGCTCGCCGCCGAGGACGTGCCTCTGCGACTCCCCTCCCTCCGGAGCGACCCCAGCAGCAGCCTCCACCCAGGTCGCGCCGTAGAGGCGGTCGCAGAGGAGCGTCACAGCCCCCTCAGGCCCCGCCCCCCGCTAAACGCCGGGCTAAGCGGCGTTCCTGAGACAGGCTGCTCAGTGATGGCATCGAGTTTTTCCCAGGAGGAGGTAGCAGGCCCCCTCCTTCCCCCGGTGGAGGGCCGGGGGAGAATCTTTTGTTCTCCGCTCCCCGCTGCTCACCCACGGGTGGGCAGCACCCTGAGTTGGTTAAAGAAAGACTTGACACTATCACTGAGCACACAGACCGGAATGAGCGCGCACGATGCTCCAGAGTGTCGCCCCGCTCATTCCCCTCTGTCTCTGAGGACGCGGAGAGGAGCGCGCGTCGTCCCCGGACCACACCGCTCTCCTCCCCCTCTGTCGCCGGACCCCCGGCAGAACAGACCCCTGTGGAACGCTGGTCCTTCCCTGGTCTCTTCTGTCGGGGAGCGGAGCTCGACTACGCACCCGCATGTGGTATCTCCCGTGCGCACGCCAGTCACTCCGCCCCGCTGCCCCTCCGGGGGGACGTCTGTGGTTCGTATGACCCCGCTGGTTCGGTTCCTCGGAGCTTGGCTCGAGCTCCCCGGTCTGTCCCGCTGGGTCATCAGAACGATCAGATTCGGCTACGCGATTCAGTTCGCACGATCTCCTCCCCGTTTCAGGGGAGTTCGCTCCACGATAGTCGGTGGCAATGCCCCGGTTTTGAGAGCGGAGATTGCGACCCTGCTGGCGAAGGGTGCAATCGAGACTGTCCCTCCAGCCGAGGTGAAGTCCGGCTTTTACAGCCCCTACTTCATTGTCCCCAAGAAGACCGGTGGGTTACGACCGATTCTGGACTTGCGCGTTTTGAACCGCACTCTGCATCGAATGCCGTTCAAAATGCTCACGGCCAAACGCATTTTCGAATGTGTTCGGCATCAGGATTGGTTTGCAGCGATCGACCTGAAGGATGCGTACTTTCATGTCTCCATATTGCCTCGACACAGACCGTTTCTTCGGTTCGCTTTCGAAGGCCAGGCATATCAGTACACGGTTCTCCCATTCGGATTAGCTCTGTCCCCTCGCGTCTTCACGAAGATCGCCGAGGCAGCCCTTGTTCCCCTTCGCGAACACGGGGTTCGCATCCTGAACTATCTCGACGATTGGCTGATTTTGGCTCACTCTCGAGAACAGGTTTGCGAACACAGAGATCTAGTGCTTCAGCACTTAGCCCGTCTGGGCCTTCGGGTCAACCGGGAGAAGAGCAAACTTTGCCCCGTGCAGAGGATCTCTTTTCTCGGCATGGAGATAGACTCGGTCGCCATGTCCGCGCAGCTTACGAGCGAGCGCGCACACTCACTGCTGACTTGTCTTCGACAGTTCGATGGCAAGAGTGCGGTTCCACTGAAACTCTTTCAGAGGCTCCTGGGGCATATGGCATCTGCAGCCGCGGCTACGCCACTCGGATTGCTTCATATGAGACCGCTTCAGCTCTGGCTTCGCGATCGAGTCCCGAGGTGGGCATGGCATCGTGGCTCGCTCCGAGTTCCAGTAACTCCAGCGTGCCGCAGAACCTTCTTCCCGTGGTTGAACCTCAGCTTTCTTCGGGCAGGTGTCCCTCTCCAGCGAGTTTCCAGGCATCTCGTCATCTCCACGGATGCATCTACCACGGGTTGGGGTGCCATGTGCAATGGGCATGCAGCCGCGGGTTCCTGGACCGGACCCCAGCGCCTCATGCACATCAATTGCCTCGAGCTGCTGGCAGTACGCCTGGCCCTGCACCGCTTTCGAGCACTGCTCAGGGGTCAACACGTACTTGTCCGCTCAGACAATACCGCTACAGTAGCGTACATCAACCACCAGGGGGGTCTACGCTCACGTCGGATGTCGCAGCTCGCTCGCCACCTCCTACTATGGAGTCAGAAGCACCCGAGGTCCCTTCGTGCTGTGTACATTCCTGGAGCCCGGAACCTGGCAGCCGACGAGCTGTCGCGGATCCGCCCTGTCTCCGGCGAATGGCGACTCCATCCCCAGTCGGTCCAGCTGATCTGGGACCAGTTCGGGGAGGCTCAGATAGATCTGTTCGCCTCCCGGGACTCTTCCCACTGCGTCCAGTTTTATTCCCTGTCCGAGGGCACGCTCGGTACAGATGCGCTGGCGCACAGCTGGCCGCGGGGCCCACGCAAGTATGCGTTTCCCCCAGTGAGCCTCCTTGCACGGGTGTTGTGCAAGATCAAGGAGGACGAGGAGCAGGTCCTGCTGGCAGCCCCTTATTGGCCCACCAAGACGTGGTTCTCCGAACTCATGCTCCTCGCGACAGCACCTCCTTGGCCTATTCCTCTGAGACAAGATCTGCTCACTCAGAGACGGGGCACTCTGTGGCACCCTCGTCCCGATCTATGGAGGCTACATGTGTGGCTCCTGGACGGCACGAGGCAGGTTTGAGTTCGCTACCACCTGCGGTGGCAGCAACCATCACTTCCGCTAGAGCGTCGTCTACGAGACACCTGTATGCGTTGAAGTGGAACCTCTTCGTCAACTGGTGCTCTTCTCGCAGAGAGGACCCCAGGAGATGCTCGATCACTGTTGTGCTTTCCTTCCTGCAGGATGGGTTGGAGCGTAGGCTGTCGCCCTCCACCCTCAAAGTTTACGTCGCGGCTATTTCCGCCTCTCATGATGCAGTTGAAGGTAAGTCCGTTGGAAAGCACGACCTGGTCATCAGGTTCCTGAGGGGAGCGAGGAGGCTAAATCCGTCTCGTCCTCCCCTCGTGCCCTCTTGGGACCTCTCGGTAGTGTTAAGTGCTCTGCAGAGGCCTCCCTTTGAGCCTTTGCAATCGGTTGAGTTTAAGTTCCTGTCTATGAAGACAGCACTCCTGGTTGCATTGGCCTCCATCAAGAGGGTAGGGGACCTGCACGCATTCTCCGTTGACGAAGCGTGCCTAGAGTTCGGGCCGGCTAACTCTCACGTTGTTCTGAGACCCCGGCTCGGTTACGTGCCCAAGGTCCCCACTACTCCCTTCCGGGATCAGGTGGTGACCTTGCAAGCGCTGCCCCTGGAGGAGGCAGACCCAGCCTTGGCACTGCTCTGTCCGGTGCGTGCACTCCGCACCTACGTTGACAGAACGCGGTGTTTCAGGACCTCAGATCAGCTCTTTGTCTGTCATGGGGGGAGCCAGAAGGGAAGGGCTCTCTCAAAACAGCGGCTGTCTCACTGGTTAGTGGACGCCATTGTTTTGTCTTACCAGCAGCAAGGTCGACCGTGCCCCCTTGGTGTGACAGCCCACTCCACTCGGAGTGTGGCTTCCTCTTGGGCTTTAGCGCATGGCGCCTCGCTAACAGACATCTGCAGAGCTGCAGGCTGGGCGACACCTAACACCTTCGCAAGATTTTATAATTTGCGAATCGAGCCGGTTTCCTCTCACGTACTCGCCTCCGCTAGTGCTGGAACCGCTTGAGTGTCTTCGCTTGCTCGCCACTCCACTCCTCAGATTGGATAAGTGCGATATTTCCTCAGTTGTTCCTTCTTTGAAGCCCTGAGTCCTCCAGCATTTATGATGCGGGCACCACTGCGCTTGCTCTGGTGCCGGCTAGGTGCCTCCGTGTGCACGGTTCCCCTTTGGTAACTGTCTCATGTGTATTATCCACTGTAAGCCTCTCTGAGCATGTGTCTTCCCTTGGCAAGCCATCTGCCACCCCTGGAGCTAGTTGCCACCTGCGGTTGGCGCTCCAGTATTCTCCATATGCAGCCCCAGTGGCCATATGTGTTTTGTAAGTCCTCCCTTCGGTAGGCATCTGGTAGCATGTCCCTCCCGGGATATGTTTCCCAGTGTACCTTGGTAATTCTGTGTCAAAGTGGGACCTTTTTGTAATATTGTGTTAGAGGTCTAGACTTTCGCAGAGCACTGGAAGACAGCTGGAAGATGGCGTGATGGCATAGACCCCCATTCTCCGTCACTCCTTGACGTAACTCGGAGTGACTACGAAAGGGAACGTCTCGGTTACGGATGTAACCCTCGTTCCCTGAGTAGGGAACGGAGACGTTACGTCTCCCTGCCACTTCTGCTGTACCGCTGGGTGACGCCTGAGATCAGTCTTGGCTCCTCAGCGAAGACATACTGCGGTTGCGTTTGCTTCCTCCTTTTATACCCACATGGGTGGGCGGAGTACGCTATGCAAATTCCGCAGACCCATGGCATTTTCACGCCATTGGCTCGTTGTTAAATACTCGAAGAGGATTGGCTTTCTGTGCGAAACCCCCATTCTCCGTCACTCCTTGACGTAACGTCTCCGTTCCCTACTCAGGGAACGAGGGTTACATCCGTAACCGAGATGTTTTGAAGTGCTCATGCTGGATGCAAGCTTCCTCGGGAAGATCGTTGGGGAAGGGAGATCGCCCATTTGAGTTGCTGGATCAGAGTGATCGTTCGTAGGAAGGCTGCTGGACTGAGCTATCGACTGGATCTGTGCTGTGGAAGGAGAGAGGAAAGATAAGTGAAATGATTTAATCTTATGAACATTTAAATCGTTTGAAGAGGATACAGTAAATGTGGATCTGACTGTTGGAGGAGCGATGTGTTTCAGAGTGTGTTAAAGAGGAATTGAAAGTGAAACCCCTAGTGAAGCGAGCGCAACAAATGGAGTGAGGCCTCTGGAGTGAGACCTCTGATTAGGTACGCGCCTATCTCCGCTGTCGCGGCTGCTATTTTTGTTCCGGTTGACGCGACTTCGGATTTCCTCAGACGCGTGCGGTGTTACAGAAAAAAATGCTTCTTTTGGTTTGTTGATGGTGGATTTTCCGTTTTTTTTTTTATTGGTAACACCACCGGAACAACCACACATACCTTCTCGTTTTCAGTCACCTTCTTTCATGTTGAACTTCTGGCCGCGTGAGAGCGCCAAAGTGTGTTGCTCTTAAAATCGTTGTCGTTTTTGCCGAAGGCGAGTAAAAACATTCTTGAAATTGTAATGGACATTTAGTTTAATTGCTAAACTACAAGTGAATGAAATTTCAATGAATTTGATCGACGACCTCGGGAGTTTTACCACCCGCAAAAACTGCTTCAAAGGACAGATAACGTTAATAATGTGAAGCAGTCATACTGTTTCATGTAGTAGATGTCTGTTTATTTTAGAATGTGTGCGAAATAATTTATCTTGTGTCAAATAGTAAAGCTATAAAAGTTGTTTTGTTCGATGGAGCTGTTGTATTTGCAAATAGTTTTAAATCTTTGTAACCTGTTTTTATAAGTGCTGTCCGGATAAAGAGTATTATTTGGTGTAATTAGTGTTTATGTTTTTATTTTTATATATTTTTTTTTTTTTATATTATCTGACTTTTCAGAAGTAGAATATGTAGAGGACATGGCCAAAAGCTTATCCTAAAAGATTCAGATAAATATCCCAATAATTAAAAAAAAGTTATTGCAAAAAACCTTATAATTTGTATGATTCGGTCACACCTTTTGTTTTAATTTTAATGGAAAACAAGGGACCAAATAAAGTGATGACTTCCTAGTTTCAAATGGCCTTTATTTTGTTATTCTTGAACCCATAAACATGGTCTTGGTATCATTTTAAAGGATTTTTCCAGCTCTTTCTACCTGATCAACTAGTTTTAACATTTAACCATGTTGAAAATTTTACTCACATACCTATTCTGATCAGCCCTATCGTGTGAGTGAATTGCAGTGCTTTTGCCTTATTGATACACATTGAATTACGGCTGTGGAATTGAAGTGAACACAAGTGTGATGTGCCCTTGCTAAGAAGTACCCCTAACCCACGTTTGCACGTTTGTGGAAAGCTATTAGATCCGCTCTCCATTAGAAGCCTACTGTGAAGATCCTTACCTGTTCTAACCATTGTTTGAGTCTAGTAGCATGCAGCAATGCTGGTGAAGTAACCTTTTAACTCACTGTCTGTTTACTGTGAACTGAAGAGAGTGCTTTGCACTGTGAAGATTCTTACCTGTTTTACTTACTGTCCGAGTCCAGAAGTATGCAGCAACGCTGGTGAAGTAACCTTTTAACTCACTGTCTGTTTACTGTGAACTGAAAAGAGTGCTTTGCATTGTGAAGATCCTTACCTGCTCTACTTACCGTCTGAGTCCAGAAGCACGCAGCAACGCTGGTGAAGTAACCTTTAAACTCACCACAGCACATGAGGGCCTACTTGCGGCCTGCCTTGAAGCCTCAGCTCCTATAATGAGAGCAGAATTTTAAAACACTCAATACACAGTAAGAACTGCTACAAACACTTTGACAAATCAAACAAACAGATACAATACTGACACAGTAAACCAATCAAAAACATTAAGTCAAGATCTCAAAATGACAAAAATACTTTAACAAAGCTTGAAAAATAAAAATGAAAAAAACAAACAATACAAAACAAAACAAAAGAAATAAATACATGATTTGGAGACACCCAGCGATCACGATGACGCACTGAAGAACAGGCGTCCAATAAAACGCAGTCGTGCATACACGTCGTCTTGGGAAAAATAGTTTGTTATTGGAGAAACTTAATGTAAAAGCATGTAAAAGCATGTGAAAGCAGTGAAAGCAGCAGCGTCAAACAGCATTGCCCCGCATATGTTGGACGTGATTCTTACGTTATGAAGAGGACCGATTTTAATTTCAACTGAATTGAGAGATTTGCCTGCCATAGGAGGCTGTAAATATCAGCAACTAACTCGCCTTATAGACATACTTTGACTTTACAAAGTTAGGAAACTGGTACGTTACACAAACAGCCACAGCCACGTAAGTGTATTTAAACGCCTGAATAATGTAATTATAAGCCACATAAATAATGTATTAACTCACATTTGACGAAGTGATCACTGCACACACACACACAGGCATTTTCCCATTCGGCTCCTCCCATCCGCAGACGTAGGTTTGCAAGGCATTTTTCCCAGTGTTTTCCTGTCAATTTCTTGTATTTTTCCCCCCTTTTGAACAACAACTTTTGTAACACGATAAAAACTCCTCGTGGTTTGATCGATTTGAGCAACCGTAAACGACGCAAAACATAGACATTTTGACTGTGTTATAGTACTTTCTAAATATAGAAATCACTTTCTGCCCTCCATCTGCAATTCGCGCCATGGCAACGCAGTGGCGTGACGTCACGTGAAAACAAGCTATTAGCTGTTTTTTAGCCATTCAAGTATCCAAGCTTCTGTGTAAAGATTATAAATGGACATGAAAGGCACTAAATATAAATATTGTACCCCTAAAACATCAGTAAAACACTTCTCCTGAATCCTGGGTAGGCCTATGTGTTTTACTTTCAAAGTGCAGAAATACTGTAGGCTAGCCTATATAAAGACATTCAATAGTCCTAATTTGACCAATATCATTGTTTTTATTGTTTTGTTTTTTTTTTGCCCTATGCACAATGTTCTCACAGTTCATAAAAAAACACTCCAAATTAATAAATGTAGCATAATATTTTGTTGTTGTTGTTGTTGCTTTTTGTTTTTTTGTTTTTTTTTTGTTTTTGCAAAGGCTAATCTTAAGAAAAAACAGATGCAGGAGGTTTTCATATTTATATATTTGTGTGTGTGTGTGTGTGTATATTTGGCATTCACCAAAATAAACAGCAAATCTTTTATCACAGCTTTATCCATTTGAATCTGATCTCATTTCTTAGCCTGACTTCGTCATACTCATATTCTAATGAGAATATGAGTCTGAAATCACTCAATTGAATTATAATAGGCGTTTAATTATAAGGCGTGTCGTAACCAAAGCAGGACAAAAAAAAAAACTCTGCACTCAATTGGATAGTCGGTAGACCTACCAACCAATCAGAGCAACGCATAAGTCAACTCCTTTGCATAGCGCAGTTTTCAAATACAGAACGTAGCCTACTTTATTTATTTTAGAAGTTAAATAACGAGTGTTACTTCTTTTACTTACTTCTCCATGAGTGCCACCAAAGGAGAAACCACAACGACCACAGGCTTTTCATTACATCCCATCTTCTTAACCACCGTCAGAGCCAGCTGATAAGTTACACTTTCCCGAATCATGTAGGAAGGACGCCAAAAATATATTTCCGATCGACAAATGCCTTGATTGCAGTTCTCTGTTTGTTTATTAAAATGAATGTGCTGTCAATTTATTTACAAAAGACGCGACAGCGGAATCTATACATCTCAATTCTCCAGCTGCACTCATCTTTGACAAGCGCTCTTTGACGACGTGAGGATTACGTTACTGAAGACCACCTGTCAATCATCGTATAAAGCCCGCGCTGGCAATTTGATTGGCCCGATGATCTCTGAACCTTTCAGGCACACAACGTCATATGACGTTAATATTTGGTTTAATTTTGGTTGCGACGTCGGTGACCAAAATCCAACATCAACTCAACGTCTATGGCCAAAGTTAAGTTGACGTCAAATAATGATGTCAGCGGACGTTGATATTTTGTTGTTTTTAGGTTGTGTTGTAAAGTTACCAAAATCCAAAGTCTTTTTGACGTCATAATGGTAACGTCCACACAACGTCCAAATTCCAACATCATTAGATGTTGATATTTTGTTGGTTTTAGGTTGTCGTATTAACTAACCAAAATACGTCATACCAACGTCTCCTGACAACGTCATATTTACGTCAAACATTGACATTTAGTCGTGAGGTATGGTGACCAAAACCCAACATGTTCTTAACGTGATAATGCAACATCCACACAACGTCAAATTCTAACATCATTAGACGTTGATATTTTGCTGGTTTCAGGTTGTGGTATTAACTAACCAAAATACAACGTCAAGCCAACGTCTCCTGACAACGTCATATTTACATCAAAAACTGACATTTAGTGGTGAGGTATGGTGACCAAAACCCAACATGCTCTTGACGTGATAATGTATCATCCACACAACGTCAAATTCTAACATCATTAGACGTTGATATTTTGTTGGTTTCAGGTTGCGGTATTAACTAACCAAAATACAACGTCAAGCCAACGTCTCCTGACAACATCATATTTACGTCAAACATTGACATTTAGTCGTGAGGTATGGTGACCAAAACCCAACATGTTCTTAACGTCATAATAGTAACTTCAACACAATGTCAAATTCTAACATCATTAGACGTTGATCCTTTGTTATTTTTAGGTTGTGTTGTAAAGTAACTAAAATCCAACGTTGAGCCAATGTTTCAAACCAATGTCACATTGACATCAAATACTGACATTTAGTGGTGAGGTATGGTGACCAAAATCAAACGCCATCTTGATGTCATTATGGTAACGTCCATATAACGTCAAATTCTTACTGTCACGGTGGACAGCTCCTCTGTTTCCTTCTAGTCTCGTGTTTATGTTGTGGGATGAATGCACGTGTGTGAGGGGCGTGTCTGTGTGGCATTACCTGATCCACTCCAGCTGCTCATCATCAATCATCACCAGCTGCAGTCGATCACCACCACGCATATATACTCACCACTGTTCTCTCATCTTTGTCAGATCGTTTGTTCGGTGTTGGTGTGTGTTCGTGTCCTGGTTCCTGGTTCCCGTCTTCCTGATCGTCTCGTCCTTCGTGAAGTTTCGATCGTGCTCTGAGTGACTGTTCTTCGTGTGTCTTGTGGATCTCACCGTCTGTCTTCACTTCATCGAGTTGACCATCGAAGTCCCTGCGTCACCGTATCTCTGGCTTACTGCATTGGACTGAGTTCAATAAATTACTGTTCACTCGCTATTGCTTCCTGTGTTATATTGCACCATGACACTTACATCATTAGATGTTAATATTTTGTTGGTTTTAGGTTGTGGTTTAACTAACTAAAAATACAATGTCAAACCAACATCTCCAGACAATGTCATATTTAAGTCAAACATTGACATTTAGTCGTTATGTATGGTGACCACAACCAAACATCTCCTTAACGTCATAACATCCACACAATGTCAAATTCTAACATCATTAGACGTTGATCTTTTATTATTTTAAGGTTGTGTTGTAAAGTAACTAAAATCCAACGTTGAGCCAACGTCTCAAACCAACATCATATTGTTGTCATATACTGACATTTAGTCATGAGGTATGGTGACCAAAAATCCACGTCTCTTCAACGTCATTATGGTAACGTCCATATAACGTTGAATTCTAACATCATTAGACGTTGTTCTTTTGCTATTTTTAGGTTGCGTTGTAAAGTAACTAAAATTCAACGTTGAGCCAACGTTTCAAGCTAACGTCATAATGATGTCAAATACTAAAATGTTTTGTTGGGTCACAATCTCACTTCTAAATTGTCGTAAGGTACAGTATTAGTTGTCTAAACCCAGTAATGTCACTATGTTAACATCTAGACAACACAGCATTCCATTATTAGATATTTTGGTTTTGTTGACTGCAAATCATGGTTACTAAACAAAACACAAATGTCAGCATGCTAATGTACATATTGTCATGATGTGGTATTGTGTGTTTTCCTTTGTGGTAGGGGGGCGGGGTTTTCGCGGCGTCTGTAGTGAGAGACGAGTCAATGAGCTGCGCGGAGAGTAAGGGTCAAGTGCAAATGATGAACACCTGTGTCTAATTGCAGTGATTGGAGCGGGGAGACTGTAAAAGCCACATGCAGAGAGAGAGTGGGAGAGAGAACTTGGAGCTTGTAGGAGACTGTGGCAAGTGCTGTGTGCAGACGATTGATCTCCGTGGCTGTGACCGAGAAAGCTGTGTTCAGCGGGAAGAGTCTAGACGCCTGGAAACCGGAGAAAGCTGTGTTCAGCGGGAAGAGTTTATTGTACAACCTTTGGTTTATTTTGAGCTTGTTGTGAAGAGCGCTGAGGCGCCGTGGAAAGAGTTACAAAATTAAAGTCTCACAAGCTCCATCATTCGCTGACCCTGTCTCCTTCTTCAACACTGACTGAACTGTATTACATCCTTATTAGTGGTTTACTGTTTATTATTTTGTCCCAGGTGTTTCTTATTTCTCATGCCCCCTTGTTATCTTGTTAGCTCGTTTGTCCTTGATTATTTAAGCCCTGTGTTTCTGCCCTGTCTTTGTTGGTTGTTAAATTTATATGGGTGACCGTTGGTGTTTTTGTATTCTCGAGTTCTGCTTTTGTCTTGTATCCTGTTCCTGAGTTTGATTAATATAGCTACACTGCGTCTGGACCCAGCCTCAGCACTATTTCTCCACACAACGTCACACATATACATCTTAAATAGGATACAGACAACATTAGACATATTTGGTATGATTTCAGTTGTGGTCTTGGGTAAGAGAAATTCAATGTCTAAAATACACTAACTTCCTACTTATGAATAACGTCAACATCCAACGTTGGACAGATGTTGCATTTTGGTTGAAAATGAAAATCGGGTTGATGTCATAACCCAACGTCAGTCTGTTGTCAACATCCAACGTTGGACAGATTGCATTTTGGTTGAAAATGAAAATCGGGTTGACGTCATAACCCAACGTCAGTCTGTCGTCAATATCCAATGTTGGACAGACGTTGCATTTTAATTGGATATGAAAATCGGGTTGACGTCATAACCCAACGTCAGTCTGTCGTCAATATCCAACGTTGGACAGATGTTGCATTTTAATTGGATATAAAAATCGTGTTGACGTCATAACCCAACGTCAGTCTGTCGTGAATACCCAGACAGCAAACAGTCATTGAAACAATGTTAAATCAATGTTAAATTATCAACATTAAATCATTGAATCAACATTGAACTCTGATGTTGATTCTACATCATTTTGCACCCTGTTTTAATATTGAAACAACATTGAAATCCTGTCCATAGATCAACAGAATTTCAATGGTATTTCAATCATAAGGAATATTGAAACAATGTTGAAATTTCAACTGAACTATGGATCAACGTGATTTCAATGAAATTTCAATCATTTTTAAATGTTAATTTTATGTTAATGTAATGCCATAAATTAAATACCCTGCTTTATCTACAGCCAGGATGTTAAAAAGTAATGGAACATTTGAAATCTCGTATAAAACACTGAACAAACCACACAAACAAATTCTTTTTTATTAGCCTTTTTATTTAATTAATCTTATTTACATGTCCTCTGACGTCTGAATATTTTGCCGTCCAGTCCCTTCTGCCCGGTCTGGAATTGGGTGACAGCGCCTGTCTCCATCCGATGAGTAAGAGCACCTAAAACAGAAAATAAAATCACAAAGCAAAAATTAGTCATAAGTTAAGTTAAACATGAGATTATATTTCTTTGCATTGGTACATTCGCCCTTGTCCCCCTTGACGCGAGGCCTGGTTGTTAGGCAACAGTGCGCGCAAAAAGTGTGACATTGCATAAGCATTAGTACATTCATATTTGGGATTTGCACGACGAAGTGGTCTAATCGGCATTCAGTTACAACTCGAGACAGTTCTGCATAATTCTGGCCCGCCGCGGTCACTTCTGGGGGTATACAGCGCTAGGTGGAGCACTAATATTAGGGTGCTAGCTAGTTGGTTCCGCGCCGCGTTCTCCGGCAGTCCGGGTGGCACCGCTATTTCTTCTGACCGATGGAGAACGCGGTGCGGAACCAACTGCACCACTGCGGTGCTGTCTGTTAATAGATTTCACGACACAAGCAATGAGTAGCAAGGCTACAGACATGTATTTTTAGCTAAATCACACTAATAGACTGGACTCGGGAGGTTTTGCTAACTTTATAACCTAGAAGAGAACTACAAAGTAGGCACTTTTGGCAGATTTTAATACAGTACGTGGTACAACAAAAATCTATTTATCGCTACACCAAACATCCTGTTAACGAACAGCCTATTTGATTTGGTACAATTCATTAATTTCAAACAAGGCTAAGCAAGCTTACCTTTACACTTGTGCCAAGGGTCCAGAAATGAGCTTGTGTCCGCTGTCCGGTGCACGCAACACCCGTTGATCTCCCGGTCAACCAAAAATCTATTGATTTTCAATCATAATTCCCGGTCAACTATATGTCGATGCATTTTCAATCACATTTCCCGGTCAACTAAATGTCGATGATTTTTCAACAACAGTGTAGTTTCCCGGTCAACTATAAATCAATTACTTTTCAACACATTCAGCGATCGCCCAGTAAACCAAATATCAATGCTAAATCAATCATAAAGATAACTATAGATCAATGTTGTTCCAATATCGTTGCCATCAACATTAATAACATCAGGTTTTCATCGACAGGGCAATGTTGATTCAACATTAATTTTGCATTGAAATTTCGATATCAACCATAATGATGATTCAGATGGAAAAACAATGTTTATTCAATGTTGGCTTGCTGTCTGGGTATCCAACGTTGGACAGATGTTGCATTTTAATTGGATATGAAAATCGGGTTGACGTCATAACCCAACGTCATTCTGTCGTCAACATCCAACGTTGGACAGACGTTGCATTTTGATTGGATATGAAAATCGGGTTGACGTCATAACCCGACGTCATAACCCAAAGTCAGTCTGTCGTCAACATCCAACGTTTGACAGACGTTGCATTTTAATTGTATATGAAAATCGGGTTGACGTCATAACCCAACGTCAGTCTGTTGTCAATATCCAATGTTGGACAGACGTTGCATTTTGATTGGTACTGTGGCCCAGTAGTGCACAACACAACGAAATTCAAAAAGCAAACATAAGTTCACAACACAACGGAAACAAGCCACAACACAACGAAATATCCACAACACAACGGAAACAAGCCACAACACAACGAAATATCCACAACACAACGAAATAGCGACAACACAACGGAAATGCTCCCGACCACCAGGGGGCAGGTGGTGTCCGTAAATGGTAAATTGCTCTCAATCGCCCATCTGTCTATGGTTATCGTTTTGGCGGACTGGATGCTTTTCACCCGCACAGACACGAGACAAGAAGAATGTGAATGTAAGTAAAAGCAAGTAAATATTAAAATATATGTTTAATTTTAGCGTTGTTAAACACACTATTTGTAGAAGATATATAATTACTGTGTACTTGCGAAAAAATATAGTCACTATGATTTTGAGTCAACATTTTATTTCAAAAGATTATTTTAGTCTGAATGCCCTAACAGACTGCTTCTTCCCTAAAGTTAGGAATTCTTTTTGCAGATCACAATGTATTGTCCGTTTTGTGGCGCTACACTGGAAAACTGTCCTGCGTTTTGCAGTGCATGTGGTAAAAACATAACATTTCTGAAAAATAAAGTTCCTGGAGAAAATGAGGCAAGCACGAGTGAAGGTAGGCAACAATATCTGCTTGGTGAACTGTCGAGTAAAATTTGAGAGATTTCTATATGACAATGTGTTTGAAGCAGGGAAATCAGACAGAAGCACAGTGGATTCCTTCATGAAGTTCAGGGCTTTGAAGGAGAAGGAGAGGAAAACCTTCTTTACTAAGAAAAGTCAGGAATCTAAGAAGGATAAAAAACAGTGAAGGTATCTTTATATGCCACAATAGGGATCAAGACTATTTAAACTTCCATTTCATTACTTTAAAGGATATAGAATCATGATACCTGTTTCCTATGGAATTCAGTCCAGTTGTGGAATTGAGAAAAGATGTCAACTATTTTCAAAAACATGATTATCTTTTAATCTATCAGTTTTATGTTCAATAGTTTTTAGAAATATTTTATAAAATGGTCACATGCCCCTAGTTAAAGCATTTTTATTTATTCTTTTCATGTGTAGATTTATGTTGGAGTTATGTGGAGACATGGTGGTGTTTTAAAGCCTATCAGAGGGAAGACCCTGCCTCTTGATGTTCAACCTATTTGGTCATCTGAGCAACTTTTAATTGCTGCTGAAAAGAAAGTAAGAGATTTTAATCAGGATATGGAAGAGGGCCCCTATGTATTGCTTTACCCAGATGGTTCAGAGGTGAAAAACATTCCAGGAACAAACACCCCTTTCAAACTACACCTGTACAAAGACGCAATTGGAAAGGCTTATCAAAGAATAACTCTGTTTATATGCACATTTCAAGACTTTTTAGCTAATGGTAAGCATATTTAATTTAATTAAAATCTTACAAAGACATATACAACACTATTTACACGAATGGGTTTAAATCAAAGTAAATTTATTACTTTCATTGTTGTTTGAAGACTGCTCTGGGGATTCTTCTAGTGAAGACAGTGAAGTGCAAGTAAAGTCTACCTCTCACAGTCCACATTATGACAGTGACACTTTGGTGGGTGCATTTAACTGCATGTCTCCTTACATTAATATAACATTTAATAGTAACTCTTTGTAAAAAGTGGCTTGTTTGTTTCTTTACAGATATGGGATGTTCCAGATGAAGCAAGCACACCAAATGCAGGAAGCACATCAAATGCAGGAAGCACATCAAACAGGTATTAGCATAGTTAACAGGACATTTAGTGGTTAGGAGTGGAGTTATTCAAATTAATTCACAGTAGTTGTTTTTCAGACCCCCTGATCTCTCTCTGCCGTTTTTGGACCAAGTAAGTTCATAATTGTTCATACCTTGTAAAGTTACTTTGTTACAACGAATGAAAAAATGGATTCGGTCTTTATAATGGTCAGTTATAATGTTATTTTAATAATTGTTATATTTCTGACAAATCTAGGAAGCAGGAAAAAATGGAACAAATACCCAAGAACGCACACGTGGCCAACAAAAGTGCTACAGGTAAGCCACTTGTATTATCTCAAAAAGAGTTTAAAAAAATAAATGATTTGCTTTACAAATGTAAATTCTTGTTAATCTGTCTTTTTTCAGCAATTACACACGTCTCTATGCCCCAATAATAATCGACAGTGACTCGGAAGCATCTGATGAGAGCATACAACATGTTCAAGAAGAAAGGTACTTAAAGGGTTAGTTCACCCAAAAATGAAAATTCTGTCAGTATTTCCTCACCCTCATGTTGTTCCAAACCTCTATGTGTTTATTTGTTCTGCTATACACAAAGGAAGATATTTGGAAGAATGTTTTAATCAAACAGATCTCATTCCCCATTGACTACCAGTATGTATTTTTCCTACTGTGGAAGTCAATGGGGATTGAGATCTGTTTAAAACATTCTTCCAAATATCTTCCTTTGTGTTCAGCAGAACAAATAAACACATAGAGGTTTGGAACAACATGAGGGTGAGGAAATACTGACAGAATTTTCATTTTTGGGTGAACTAACCCTTTAATTTATGAAATATTCCATCTCAATGTCATGTTCCTAAATTTATTGACTAATTGTTTTATTTTATTATCATTTTGCTTAACTTTATCAAAATCTCTATTTATTACAGAACGGATGTATTAACTTCTGCAGACATTGTGTCAGATCTCTCATTGAAGATAATAAAAACATCTTGCAGCAGATTCAACATAAATAGAGCCAATGTTTGGGATGGAGCAGTTCGTGGATTCAGACGTGCATCATACAACCCATTACACGACATGCTTGTTAAATTCACGGATGACGAAGGCACAACTGAAGATGCAGTGGACACAGGTGGTCCCAAACGTGAGTTTCTAACCCTCCTAATGGACTGTTTAAGGACACGAAGAATCTTTGATGGTCCAAAAAATAGGAGATTTCTCACCTTTAACAGTGCAGGTAAATTGTTTACTACTTTTCATCTGCCCTATTCATAATTGTCTTGTTTGATACTAACTGGACAAAACAATTTACTATAGCTGCCAGAGAAGATGAATACTTCCTTGCGGGGCAGATGATTGCAGTTTCTATTGTTCACGGAGGTCCAGGTCCTCGCTTCCTCTCAGATATGCTATACGATCACCTCACTGGAAGGCCCGCCATTAATGGAACAGTTGAAGATATAACAGATGAGATCATGAAGGCAGCTTTACTTGAGGTGGATTCAATTTTTAAGCTCATTTTAAGATTTTTGTGTCTATAATAATGGTTTATGGATTAACAGTTACAATTTTGTTCTGGTATTTGCTGTAAGAAAAATGTATTCAAATTTAATTGCTCCTTTACAATTTATCCTATTTACCAGATTTCTAGTGCAGCATCATTGGATGAATTACACATGCTCGTGGATAAGTATGCCAGCTTGCTGCAGACTGCTGGATGTTTTGATAACCCACAAAGTGTAGAAGGCAAAGAAAACATTGTGAAGGATTTCGTACAGTGGTAGATAATTTACAGAAACCAATACTCAATACAAAAGTAAGTTGGTTCCTAATTTGAGAGCATATTATCATTATTTATATCATCATTATTATCAGTACTTTGTTTTGCTTCCAGATTTAGCGACGGTCTTTCCACCCTGGATGTCATCCATGCCCTGGAACAACACCCAAGTGTATTCAGACCCTACATGTGTTACAGTGTTGAGAAACTAACACCTGAATCACTGGAGGCTGTCTTCAAGGCTCAGCTCAGTGAAGTTGGTTGCTCCAGACGACAAGAAGAAACAAGGGTTTTAGGATACTGGAGAGACTATCTGCTTGACACTGGAGGTAAAGGATATATAAACACATTTTATTGTTGTTTTGTACATATTTCATAATATTACATTGTGGGGGGTTTTTTTCTTTTACTTTTTTTTTTTTCAGAACAAGAAACCGGAATCTCCCTCCAGGACATCCTGATGTTTGCTACAGGACTGGATTCACTGCCTCCTTCAACAATTCAGCCTCAGCCCCTACTGACTTTTCAGAACACTTCTAAATTTCCCATTGCCAGCACATGTGCCAATACAATCAAATTGCCAATGTCCAAAAGCTATGAAGACTTCAAAAATGCAATGGACTTTGGTATCCAAAACTCACCTGGTTTTGGATTGCAGTAGAGTAAAACAATGTAAAATGTTAAAGGAATAGTTAGTTCACAAAAAAAATAAAAATTCTGTCAGTAATTACTCTCCCACATGTTGTTCCAACCTTGTAAGATTAATCAAAAATATCTTAATTTTTGTTCCGAAGATGAACAAAGGTCGTATGGGGTTGGAACA
The DNA here is from genome assembly GCA_038021265.1 of Cyprinella venusta. NCBI lineage: Eukaryota > Metazoa > Chordata > Actinopteri > Cypriniformes > Leuciscidae > Cyprinella > Cyprinella venusta. Next base: position 8,526,946 of record CM075874.1, read on the forward strand.
ACATGATGGTGAGTAATTACTGACAGAATTTTCATTAATGGATGAACAAACCCTTTAAATGTGGGCCATGTTTTTCAAAGTTATATAGTTCTCCACAGCAGTCTCCCAGGTGTGAGGTGTAGTCAGATTGCTTCGAGTGCACAGTTCTTCAAAGTTTGCCTGAAGCTGTTCATCTCCACATGTACTGAGAGTAGGTTCAATGAAAAACTGGTTCAAGTCTTCCTCTGAGACACGAAATCCACTTTCTCTCCCATTAAACCTTTAAGTAAAAGAGGAAAAGGTTTTGTGTGAAAAATATAAGTACAGCGATAAAGGTTAATTTTTAATTAAAATAAAACCTTGTCAATCTAAAGTTAAATGACTTTCTTTTGTGGAATAGAATGTTAGCCAGAATCTCTTTTCAATTTATTAGTGAGTGAAACTAATATTGTGTATCATATCACAATTTTTGTTATATGGAAGTAAGCCACACGGCTTTGTAAAAACATTGGTGAGTTTGTAGTTGTGTTGAATATCATTTTAAAAATTCTATTTAAAAAATGCAAATAAGTGAAATATTTAATATAGTCATATACTGACCTGTGTGGAAGAGCGTATATTGCATCTGGTTTACCAGAAGGACAGCGAGACTGTTTAACTGCCCTAATCGTGTGAGTGTTCCAGATTTCTTTGCATTCATCAAGGTCCATCTGTAGCACACTTAAAAACACATAACGTACCAAGCATATGTGCTCATGACTGCCATTAAAGAGTTGTCTCTCTTTCAAGTCATTCAGCAGATCCATCCAGAACTGAGACCTATGAAATAAAACTGCAATATCAACATCCCTTTTAGACGTTTAGGCCCGTTTTCACAGACAGGCCTTAGAATACGCTAGGATTAGGCCTTAGTACACTTAAGGCATTTGAGTAGCTTTTATAAACATGTCCCAGAGAAAAAAAAATGACTGGTGTGCATTTTGAGACAACAATGGCACTAACAATTTTTTAAAAATCATCAGTGAAAGTGGCTCTCATTTAAAACGGCTAAAACTTGCATTTTAGTCTAGGACAAGCCTCGTCTGTGAAGCTGGGCATAAATTTTAGAGGTTTTTTTCTAACGTGTAATTGCACATTAAATTTAAACTAAAATTTAGCAAAAAATATATTAAATAAAACCCCTAAATATCATGACTGTTATACCTTTGTTTTCTGAAGTATGACCACCAGCTTTCAATTCGTTGGTTTGTGGTTGATGAGCCATACATATGGCTTGAAGCCCCTGCAAGGTCATCTGTGTGGACTGATCTCAGAGAACAGTGGATTGCAGCCATAGTTCCATTTTCAGTGCCGCAGTCTGTGCGAAGAAGCTTTGGTATGACTCCAAATTGTGTAGCACACTGTAGGTAATAAGCAGCTATAATGTCTGGGTTGTTATTGCTAGCTCCACAGTTTAACCACATCACTTTGCGTGAGTAACCATCAATGCAGCCACTTATAGCCAAACCATATGGTTTTAATTTGTCATAGCCATCAATGTGCCAGGCATGGTTTGGCCCCAAAGAATGATAAACCCTTCTCACAAATCTTCTTCTTGAGCGTTGTTCAATGCCTAATGGATCAAGGTCTTTTAGCATAAGCATTACATCTTGCCTTCTCACTGTAAGATTGTGTTTTTGACGCAGGGTCTGGCACATTGTGCGGTAACCATAATGCTGTCCAGAACCATTCAACTCGCCAACAATAGCTGTCCGGACAGTGTCCAAAGGCGAGTAGTTTCTTCGTTTGTACAAAGACAGTCTGTTCAATTTTTTTTTCAGGGTACGAAGGCTCATTTTAATGTTGTGCTTCAATTCCAAGAAATCCAATATGACACTGTAACTGTGTCCATCTCTGAAGTACTTTCGAATAAGATCATCCTCACAAACATGGACTGATGACTCTAACCATAAACAAATATAATAATAATGGTATTATTAAGTAACAACTTTAATTTGGTAGAAACATCTGACCCAGAATTCAGTTAATAAACTTAAACAGTGTGCTCAAATAACAGTAACTTAAGGTTTTAAGGCATAACTTACATACCCCGTTCAACTTCGTTTGACAAAAACTGGAGATTAGAGCCACACGAGCTGCAAAAGGCTGTAATTGTTCCCAGATCGTTTCCACAAAATGGACAAAACATCCCAGCCTAGAAGAACAACAGTAGAAATGATAACATTTCAGCTAACGTTAATCGGGTGTTCATGACACAAAAGCAGAGCAAAAAAAAGTTAACTCAAAATTAGTTTATCTAACGTAACGTTATATACTCGTTTCATGAATCGATACTTTAAGATTATCAGGATATTAAAACGTTCTGATAAAGTATATGTTAATTTAAAAATGAAATATTAACATGACTTACACAGACGTGTGTCCCGATCAGATCCTGATTCGACGCTTGAGGAAATGGAGGAAATCTCTTTTCAGTGCCGACACTGCCCACTGGTGGTCGGGAGCGTTTCCGTTGTGTTGTGACTATTTCGTTGTGTTGTGGCTTGTTTCCGTTGTGTTGTGGATATTTCGTTGTGTTGTGGCTTGTTTCCGTTGTGTTGTGAACTTATGTTTACTTTTTGAATTTCGTTGTGTTGTGCACTACAGGGCCACCGTAGGATTGGATATAAAAAACAGGTTGACGTCATAACCCAACGTCTGTATCCAACGTTGGACAGACGTTACATTTTGATTGGATATGAAATCGGGTTGACGTCATAACCCAACGTCACGTTGGATTCTGACGTCAACCCGATTTTCATATCCAATCAAATTGCAACGTCTACCCAATGTTAGGGTCCAACGTCAATATAACGTCATATTGAGTGCCTGCTGGGTAATTACTCCTCAATGGATTGAGTCCAGACCGAACTTCCCGTACAAAAAAATGTTATGGGCCGAGTTCGGGCTGGCATCCAGGCTACTCATTTTTACCTATCAGACTCAAATATGCTGTGTGGTAATGTGGTAATCAGTGTAGACAAGTTTATGAGCCGTTTCCGCTCTACATCCTAAACTCCTCCTAAAGTTTATGCAACCTACTTCCGTTCTGGCGGGCTGGGTTTGTTTTGCTAGCCAGCTCAGTTGTGCCGACATAGCGCTGATATCGCAGTGACAAAGAATATAACAATTACAACATGAAGAAAGGTGGTGTTCGGGAATGATGTGTGCGGTAGTTGGTTGCAAACACTCGAGAAAGCACCTGAACGAGTGGTTAGATAGAGAGTGCTACGACCGCAAACCAGCTACGAGGAGGCAATGTGAATGTCCATGCGCTCCATTGTTTACACACAAACACACTCACACAGTATCGCGCCTCTCTCTCACACACACACACAGTTCGATTGCGCCCCTAATTATTATCATCATGGCACACACACACTTTGCACTCTAGCTAAGTAGCCTATGATATGGTTTGGATACCAACGTCAGGAGGACATTCACTGACAGCGCGTTCTCTTTTGTCTTGTCGCGCATGAGTGGTTTATTTGCGTGAATAAGACCATGATCATAATCCTAGCTAAAGGATGACAGAAAGAACAGATGCTGTGTTTGCATTAAATATTTTAACACGTTAAAGCTGGACAAAAATGAATCGTGAAAATATTTTTTTTCCCGGCACGCCGGAGATCCAACACGGTGCCAGTGTCGTGCCGAAAATTGATTGCCTTTATTTATTGCAATAAGTAACGTTAGAGGCTTCAATCGTTTTGTTGTAAGTAGAATAGGCCTACTGCATTTTATGGATTAGTTTCTACATTTAAAGGTATTTTAAGAGGTAAAAGGGTACACAGCAGGTAAAACAATGCAGTCATAAGGACAATTACAAAATAGATAATGTCTTTATTTAGAGCTCAGCAGTAAGTCATGTTATTATAGGTTACAGTCGGTTTTCCAAATACAAATACGTATTCCATCGGCAACAACAGGCTTCTATTATTTCCTATAATCTTGTAAATGTCATACCTGATTAAGCTATAAACTGCAAACACTTATTTGACCACAATTGTTATTATTATGTTAAAAGAAACATTAAAATATCACACAGATACATTTGCTATTAAGGACATAAACTGATAGTTATTTGCACGCCATGTCTGTTTGATCTAGCTTTGTGTGACGTGACACAACCGACTTTGTTGCCGTGCAAATATTGATATGCCTTGGAGGCTTTCAGCTTGTCCAATAGCTTTTCCATCTATTGCCATGGATTGCACGAAGTAGGAGCAAATCTTGCTGTACGTTATGCTGGGCCACGTCGTCCTTGTAAGTCTTCTGCACTGAATTCGGGTGGGGGATAGTAACGCCATCTCCATACAAAGTAGTGGAACCGTCGCTGTGTTTATCGGCAGACGCTGTGCAAACCACTTCCGGCGGAAATGAAATGCATTTGAGTAGAGTTATGGCGGTGCGGCGGCGCCCATCATTTGGCGCGTAAACTTGTGTATAGCCCATACATATATTATCACAGCATATTTGAGTCAGAAGACTGAAATAAGAGGCAGAAAGGAGATCAGGTTCAGATGGATTAAAGCTGTGATAAAAGATTTGCTGTTTATTTTGGTAAATGATTTATTGAACGTGAATGTTATGCCTAGCAAAATGCTTTCTCTGTAGTCAGGTTTGACTGTACTGATGATAATGCAAAAACGTGAACACTTCAAATCAATGCTATTGTAGTGACGCAGATCGTTTCTTTTTGTCTGTTTTGAATCAAATAAATAAATGTCCATACCTTCAGAATCAATTTCAGATAAGTCAAATTCTTTTATTGTCCATTTAGCATTGCAAAAAAATAAATAAATAAATGAAAATAAAAACACTAAACCAAAATTTCTGAATCAAACATACTGTTAGGCATGAGCACAATCCAACTCACATACTGTAGCACATCACGGTCAAAAAGTTTGTTGACCTTCCATCAACGCACCTGTTACTCATTATCACCACGTTATACTAGTACACCCTCTAGTGTCACAAACAAAAAATGCACTTCAAAAGAATGGCTCCAACGGCTATTACAGTTTTTTCAATCGCTAACAAGTACTTACCCATACTTCAGATACTTTTTCTAAACTCTTAACACAGACTCACACCTACAAAACACAATTGGCCAAATGGATAATTTTCTTCTCAAAAACACATTTTGTTAAATATACACTAATTCTTCATTTCAAAATAGAACACATCTTTCTCTGCACACACTAACTTTACCAAAACACTGGAAATATTACTCAAAATGAAATTATTCTGTCAAAGAATAACACTTGTTTTCACTTCACAAGGTACATGCAGTCAATCAAAGTACACCAGGTTTCAAAATACTGGCTATTGTTGACATTACAAAAACTGTATAGACTTTGATGTTTCAGTTTTACAGGTATTTGCATGAAAAATATATAGGTAATCCACCTTTTTTACACTACATTTGTTGGTTGGGAACTGTCCACATGTACAGTAATGTTCACATTCAAAAGCATTCCAGTAAAAAACAAATATTTTTAAGTTTTTTTGCACCTCTCACTGCACCTCTCACAGCATCTCTCACTGCACCTCGCACTGCATCTCTCAATGCACCTCTATCTGCACCTCTCACTGCATCTCTCACTGGATCTCTCACTGCATCTCTCACAGCATCTTTCACAGCATCTCTCACTGCACCTCTCACCTCATCCCAGCTGAGGTTTGCCCAATTTACCCTACATAAATAAGCTGTGGGTCAATTATTGAATTGTTTATTATCAGCTGAGATATAATGTTTTTGAACTGATATCATTGCAGAAGCAGAGGTTTTTATACTGTATCTAAGGTTTGGAATATTGTTTTTGCAATTTTGGGATGGTGTATGTTAACATTTTTAAATACAAAAAATCCATAATTTTGTTGGGAGGTATAGCTTGTCTGTTGAGAAAATATAAGCATTGTGGAAATGTGTTCACTGACTGCATATTGTGTGAAAACAACATGCAATGTGTGAATGGTATAGCCACAAAAGATCGATGTTGTGCTAATTGTGTTAAGAGTTTTGAAAATGTGACAACTGTTTGGACAAATGTTTGTTAGCGACTGAAAAAAACTGTATTATTTATTTTTTTATTAAAACTTGTGTGATCTAAAAGTATTGTTTGCAATTTTTTGACTTTGAGAAGAATCAATAGTTTTGTGAGTTTAGTTAGAAAATTGGAATTTCTGTTTAATGTTGGGTAACAAGCTAATAAAAGGTGAATCTAATCAAGCATGATCTTTTATTTCAAGAACATAGAGATCACAACACTAGGTCAATCACCTAGTTACGTCCTTGATCTGAATGAAGGCGGCCGGGCACACCAAATTTACAAAACCATTCTCCCACCAGGACCTTGGCCACCGTCTCAGCTCGCTGGTCCCGAGTGGGCACGGCCAAGGTGTACTTTGTAAAAATGTCCGTCATGACCAATACGTTCTCCACACCAGAGTGGGAGGGCTCCAACAACGTGAAGTCCACCCCGCTCACACTCCTGACACCATTGAGCAATGTCCTGCGACATCCCCGGCCAGTAACAGCGCTGGCGCACCAGCTGTCCTGTGCGTTTCACCCCTTGGTGCCCATGCTGTTGATGAAGTTGCGTCAATACCTCGGTCTTCATTGCTACTGGCAGCAATACCTGGAGGACTTCCTCACCACCGTCCGGGCGGAATACCCATCGGTAGAGTACACCCTCAACCTCCACAAGGCGATCCCACTGCCGAAGTAAAACCACGGCCAACCTAGAGAGCGCCTTACGTTCTTCCGAGCTTGGGGGTGACCCCTGCTTCCAAAACACCAACAGCTCTTGAATAATAGGGTCGGCCTTCTGTTGTACACTCATATCCCTCCCGGAATAGCAAGGAAACGGAGTAATTTGGTTTACCTGTGCCGCCTGTCTGCTTTGGGCCGCACGCTGTAACAAGAAAGGGACAGTCGTGCCCAAACACAAATCCTGCACCTCTCCCGGCACCGGAGCATGTTGGCGTGACAAGGCATCGGCATTACGGTTGCTCCTTCCTGACCTATACTTGATCTCGAAATCAAAGGCTGCCAACTGCGCCGCCCAACGATGTTCCATGGCCCCTAACTTTGCTGACGTCAAGTAGCTGAGGGGGTTATTGTCAGTAAATACTATGCACTTATGCCCCAGGAGATACTCTCGAAACTTTTCGGTCATAGCCCATTTAAGGGCTAGGAATTCCAACTTCATCGAGCTGTAAGTGGAGGTACGCTCGGTAGGCTTAAGGCTATGGCTACCATACGCTATGGGACGCACCTTACCCTGCTATTCCTGTGACAGACTGCCCCTAGCCCGTCGTAGCTGGCATCCACCTCCAGGATGAAGGGTAACGAAAAGTCTGCATAAGCCAACAATGGAGTAGTGGTGAGTTTACTCTTTAGAAGCTCAAAACTACTCTCACACTCCTCAGACCAAGCTCTGAAGAAGCTCCCCCGTCTACGTGCGTCATTTTTCGGGGCTGCCAATGCCGCCACCAGCCTATGCAGAGGGGCTGCTAGCCTGGAAAACTCCTCAACAAAATGGCGATAGTAGCTAGCAAACACCAAAAATGAACGCAACTCAGCAACACTAGTTGGACGACACCATTGTGCAACTGCCTTAATCTTATAAGGGTCCGTTGAGACTCCCTCAGCTGATCACATGGCCCAGATATCGGACATCCTGTTAGAAAAAGGCACATTTACTCAATTTGACCTTTAACCCCTCCTTCTGCAAGCGCTGTAACACAACCTCCATCCTGTCCAGATGTTGCCTAACAGAAGAAGAGAAAACAACAATGTCATCTAAGTACAACAGTAAAGACTGGCCCTGTTGATCACCAAACAATCGCTCCATTAGACGTTGGAAAGTGCTGGGGGCGTTACACAATCCGAAGGGCATTCTATTTCATTCGAATGGGCCAAACGGTGTACAGAAGGCAGTCTTAGGCTTGTCAGCCTCTTCAACAGGGACCTGATTGTACCCGCTGGCCAGGTCGATGTTTTTTTTTTTCCCTTTAAATTAATTTTATTTTATTTCATCACACTTCAAATACAAAATCAAAAAAAACTAAACAACAACAAAGAAAAATGACAAGAACAAACTACAAGTTTATATTACAATATCAATAAAATACTGTTTAAACTTCATACAGCGTTGAAGAAATTAAGTAATCTTCAATATCTTCTATGGGGACATTTGGTATGTTCCATAGGATTTTTGTCTCATAGGACTTAAATGTCTGCATGTCTCTTAGAATATAGTCCCCAATACATCTTAAGCTCGATTTGACCACGGAATTGACCGGGATCTCATAGTTTTGAAAAACACAAATATTTCTAGATTTCCATAAGGCTTCCTTTAAAATGTTTATAATTGACCACCGACGAATCCATTTGTTCAAATGAGTATCATTTAGCTCTCCATACCAAATATCTCCCTCGCTTGGCACTCTATAAAGATTTGACAACCATAGACGGATTAAATTCCATACCGTTTGGGCATAAGAACATTCCCACAAACAGTGGCCTCGTTTACTCTGAATGGTTCAAGTGACCCAAATCCGATTTTTTACTCTCATGTGGCACAGATCGGATATGATAGGTGAACATGTAAGCAGGAAAAAAACGCATGGATTCCGATTTTCTCAGATCGGATTCAGGCCTCATTCATATGTGGTAATAAATCGGATATGAATCAGATACGTGCATTTGCGTGTGCCATCATGTAAGCAGACAAATCGGATATTCCCCAGTAAATGCGAGTCATGCGTTATTAAAAACTGTGCGAATATAGGCGCGAGCCGCGCGATGGAAGAAAGGATACACGCAGTGGAGCAATGCGGGGGTTTCATGTCTTTTGAGTGTTTGGGGTGAAGAGTGGAGGCAAAAATGCAGGATTGTTACAGAAATAAATCCGTTTTTGAAGACATTTCACGAGATATGAGGCATCGTTTTAAGTGCTCATGGCCAGAGCCTCTCCTCTTTTTTTCTCCGCCGTACGAGACCAATGTTGACTTATATTGTGGAAAGAAAACACTGGATAATTTTATTCGCATCGGCATCCATTGAATTCTGTGCTGTTTTGCTTAATTTCCCGGTTAAGAACCATCAGAACGTCTGCATTTGGTAGTTTCAGCAGTGTATAGTGTGAATGCAAAAATCGGATATGGGTCACTTTTAAAAGATGATGTAAGCAGGTCGTCAAAAAAATCGGATATAGTCAGAAAATCGGATTTGGGCATCAAGACCTGCAGTGTAAATGCAGCCTAATTGTCTCTTCTTCACCACAATTCATTCTAGGACACAGCGTGGTAAGGGTACAGTTTCTTTTCTTCAAAAAAACCCGAGTGGGTAAACAATTTTGTACAAATTTTGTGCTTTTCTTCTATTAACCGTCTATTTAAATTATTGGTTGGAGTATTCGACCACGAAGATTTCTTAAGTAGTCGTAGTAATCTATCATACGTAACTGGTCTAGTTTCTGCATGTGGAATATTTTGTGGCAATCTCTTATTCTACATCCTCCTTATTTCTTGACCTACCCAAAACCTTGCAAAAAACTACTTAAACTTGTTTCTTCATTTAAGCAAGCTTTTATTATAGGAAGAGAGAACATAGCCCCTAATTTAATTTCAATGTCAGGAACTGCTAAACCACCTTTCTCAATTTTTTTACATAATATTTCAAGTTTCAATTTCTCTTGATTAGAACTCCATAAGAAACGAAACATAATTTTCTTTACAGAATTTAAAAACCGTCTTGGGGCAGGGAAAGTTGCCGCTACATATGTAAGCGATGCTATAATTTCTGCATTGATTATTTAACACTTTACCTCTAAAGCCCTATTCGCACGGGATTAGTATTACCTGGGGACCACGTGTGAATTTGAAATTACCCACCCACATCTGAATTTCGTGTGGCGCATTCGCACGGGATAAGCGAAGCCGGTGATTTTGCTCGAATTTACTGACTTGTTCCCGGATATGATATCATTAGGCTATAACTTTGAAATGTCTTCTCGTTATTATGTCTAGCTGTATATAATAAACAGAAGAATTGTCCTTACCGTAGCCTATATCCTCCTAAACATGTCATTCATCTCCATCTAATCGTTCTTTTTGTTTTTGCTCTTCTGATGGTATAGCTTTCTCTTTCTGCAAATTGTATAGGCTAGTTGTACTAGCGATATGACCCCGCACCCAAAATAATATCAAAATACTCCAAATCAGCCTCTATTCTCCGCGAAAGATGGTGTAAGAAATCTGGGCGGTCTGATCGAAGGGGGAATTTGCATATCATAATTAATAATTGATAATTAATAATTATTCAAACAGATTTGGATCAGACCGGTCTTACATGTTAATAAATCTCCCATTTAGGAAGGCTTATATCAATTTTGCCTATATGCATACATGTGTGTCTCTGCAGTTAACCACAAATTAATTGTTATTAATTGCAAGGACCACGTTTTACAAGACAGGCAAAATCAAATAGCTCAATTAATTCATAGAGTTTGGAAAGCAAATTCTGTGGCCACAAGAATTAGCTTTTCTGCCCTATGAAAACATAACTTTTAGTTATTTCTAGTTCTGTAAAGCGTGTAGCTTTTGATCGGCACTTCAAGGACTTATATTATGAATGGACAATAAACCAGTCAGAAGTATATTTGCATTTAATATATAAATATTCAATAAGGCAACTACTAGTAACAGTTACGTAGTAACATTTACTACGTTACAATGATACATGTATTTACAAACATTAAAACACAAACTAAGACGAACGCAGGGCGTTTAGACAATGAGAACATGTTTAGATGATGAGTTTGAGAGAGAGAGAGAGAGAGAGAGAGAGAGAGAGTATGTAGAGAGAGAGGGCATGGAGAGACATTCACCATTCTGACACACCACGAAAACCAGGGGCGATTCTAGGATTTTCCTTTTAGGGGGGCTAAGCCCCCAATATATGATTAAAAAAAAAAGGTAAAAGTTTCATTTAAGGTCTAATGCTCACTTTCATAACCATGCAATTGCAGGGTTATATAATAACTGTAGTCCTGAATTTGAGTTGTGTTAGTCAGGGGGGTTCGGGGTTTCCCTGAGAAATTTTTGAATTCTCTGAACCATTATGTGCATTTTAAGATGTTTTGAAGGCAAATTTTTTTGGAATAAAGCCATGTCAGTGGGCAGCTGATTATTATTTTTTTGTTCATCATCAGAATCACACTCTTTTTCTCTTTGTTTTTTTCTCTTGCTCTTCCCCTCCTAAAGTTGAGCTTTGACTGATAATAGGCTTTTCATTTTTGTCTAACAGTGAAGAAAGTAAACATGGGGTCAACTGGTTGATTTTGCCTATGAATCATTTTCTCAGACGTGTTCTTTTACTGAAAACGACTAGGAAAGGTAACTAAGTTTATAAAATTAATCCACATTAAAGGCTACACATTCATTATTGATCTTATGCCTTATCACATATTTGTATATGTGCACTGGAAACATCAGCATCAAAACAAATTCCTTGTGTGTGCAAGCACACTTGGGATAAAGCTCTTTCTTATTCTGATGCCTAATACAGGGCTGTAGACAGGGCTTTATAATCAAAGAGGTCCTACATTTGAGGTGGAGGTTTGGGGGTTCATTTTTTTTAATCTCTGATATGTGCATTTTAAGACATTTGAAGACCAAAAAAGGATAATAAATAGCTTTAAAACTATCAGTAGACTATTTGTCAATACCTGCTCGCTCCTCATCTCCATCATCCTTTTTTTCAGTCACCTTTCTCTTCCCCTCTAAAGCTGAGCTTTTTTTTTTTATTTACTAAAGGCTACAATTTGTATTACATTTGCATTATGTACACATTCATTATTAATCCTGTTCTTGATGAAAACGGCTTTGGTAATGTTTCTTGTCCCCTCACAATGACCGTAAACGAATGATTACATTAGGCTGACGTAAAATGCCCAATTTCAGTTCAAAAGGGCGAAATTAGACAAAACTATATTAGTTTTCCTGACTATTTTTTGTCATTCCTTTAACATTTATGACCTCAAAAAACTGTCAAATATATAACGTTAAGTTTAACAACTTTACTTACATCTTTTCTCGCACTTGCCTGTGAACTGAAGCGTCGAGTCGCGCTGCTAAAATTAGCGCTCAGCGTCTGTGAATGTAAAGCCCGCCTAGATTGATTTGATTGGTCATCTCAAATATTCTGACATTGACGAGCAGTGACAGACCAATGGGCTCAGATTAACACACACGCACAAACACAATAGGCTCTATGCACAACTGCACTACTTCCTGAACTTCAGCCAGCTCCTTGTTTCCTGTATACCATTATTGGACAATTTGATTAATTCAGGTGTGCTTGACCTCAGTAGTCACGGCAACAATGATCAAACACACCTGAATTAATCAATGTGTCCAATAATGCCAGACAGGAAACAAGGAGCTGGCTGAAGTTCAGGAAGTAGTGGAGCTGTGCATAGAGCCTATTTCCTCTCTTTTTGACGTGCTCTCTGCTCGGCGCCAAAGCGGATTGAAGATGAAGAACGCGCTGAATCTGATTAAAACAAGACTGAAGCAAACACGAATTTGTGTAGCATATTAATCACAAATTTTTAGGGGGGCTAGGCTTAAATTTAGGGGGGCTGAAGCCCCCCTAAAAAGGGCCTAGTGACGCCCCTGACGAAAACCTCATGTTAATGCTGCTTAAAAGCGCTAAAAGATAATATACTTGCGAAGCATATTTGGTCTGTGTGTGTCGTAGGCTCGTTGCTCGGCCCGTTCGGGCGTGATGACTGGAGGTGCTGTCCGGCGCGTGCGCGTCACGTGGACCGCGGCCGAGGTGTTTTTGCCCGGCCCGTCCCGGCGCGTGCATGGCTGGTTGCGCATGCATGGCTGGTTGCGCGTGCATGGCTGGTTGCGCGTGCATGGCTGGTTGCGCGTGCACGGTTGGTTGCGCGTGGCTCCTGTTGTTCCGTGGGGAGTCACGTGGCGTTCGTTGGCATTCAGCGCGAGTGTTTGAAAGGCTTAAAGTCTTTGAGGTGACGTTACCCGAGGAAATGGTTCGGCAAAGTCCACTTCCTTTCCTGGAAGACGAACTTGGTAGTCCATTTGAGGAAAAGACAAAACTTTTAAACGAACAAAAGGGAAGATCCATGGTTGGATCAGAGTCCTGTGAGGTTTACATGCTGAAGGAGCGCTGGAAAGTTCAGAAGAGACTGGGCGGACCTGCGCTCTCACATTTATCACGTTGGAGAAGTCCATCCCCTTCTGGGTGGCTTGAGCCAATCGGAGAGTGGATGTGACACGCGGGAAACCTTCTTTTATGAGTTCTTTGTTCCTCGTGAGAGGGGGGGTTGTTCCATGAGGTTAATAGTAACAACCGTTTGATCTTCATTGTCAGTAAAACATATTAAAAATACACTTTACTTTACATCTCCATGCATATTCGAGTGTTTCATTCAATAAGCATTCTAGAGATATCAAGGAACATTATGTTATGTCAAAGGAATATACACTTATGTTTAAAATGCAATTAGAAGGTATTTCTAATTTCTATTTACGCTGTGACCAAACAAAGTTATTTCACTGTGACATGGGGAAGACACATATAAATAAAAACCATTGAAAACATTTTGTTGAATGTCTTTAAACACCAAAAGTCCTTCTCTTGTTCAGAGACATTCCACACATCCCGATGTGTGGGGGAAGGGAAGGGAAGGGCTTGTGTGTGTGTGTGGTGTAGAAACCCCCATGGAGGGGGGGGGTCCTTGGGGGGACGGTTAATTTGCCTGCCGAAAATCCTTACATCTCTCCCCCTTTTCGTTAGATGAAGTCCTTGCGTGGACTTCCATCGAACGACACCCATCGCAATGGACGGATGGCAGGTGAATCATGAAAGTCAGGTAGCAGGTGGTGGCTAAGCTGAGGTTCGGCTCAGCTTGATGAGGTTGGATGCAGCGTCCAGTGTGGTACCCTCTTCCGGCGGGTCCCGTGGTGGCTGTTGAGGTTTGCATCCCGTGAGCCTCTTGTGCAGCGTGAATGTCAAGTGTCAGGATGTGGAAGTGTCAGCGCAGAGTCAGCTGCAGTCCAGGATTGGACAACAGGTGAGGCAGTTGTGCAGTGCAACAGGTGTGCAGTTGAGACATAGCTGGGAGGGCTATGTCACTGGGAACAAGTTCAGTTCGGCTGGGCCCCCCCTTTCACCCTTCATAATTCCAGTTCTGGAATCAGGGTGAAATCGTGGGTTTCGTCACGGCTGGGACTTGACCCAGGCTCGGTCGCAGCAGGGTAGCTCGGGTCTTGGAGCAAAAGCTGCTTGGTGAATTTTAGCAAAGTCATTCTAGCAGACAGTGAACAGTTGTCTCGCTGGAGCTCACTTGTCTGGTTCAGTAGAATGCTGTGAGCGTTGAGGATTTATCACAGTTCCTGTCAATTCCTTGATGGTCTGTGAGGAGGCACTCTACATTGTGAGTTGCCTTTTGGCTGTGGCATTTCAGTTCGTTTTGTTGCTGGGCAGGCCGGTGTTTGACTGCGTTCTGGCAGCAGCGGTGTGGGTGTCCACTTAGCTTTGCTTGCGTGGCAGTCGACCATATGCTGCCTGATGTCGGACCTCTGGTTGGCTGGAGGAACAGGAAGACGACCACAGCAACATCCTGTAAAAGAGACAGGCAGAGAGAGAGAGAGAGAGGGAGGAAAGATTTCAGCGGCTGTCGACTGGGACAGTCTGATGCCTTTGAGGATGCCGCTACGCCACTCGATGCAATGTCCTGGTGCTGCGGTGTGCAGCCCCCATTGTGCGTGACTGGTGCGTGACTGGCAACACTGGCATACCCCCCTTTTGCACTGTGGCAGCAGGAGCTGTGGCGAAGTGATGTCACGACGTGCATAAACTTCGTGTGTTGGGCTGTTTAGCAGCATGTGCTAGGTGAGCTGCCGCAGTTGGGTTTGACGGCAGGCTTGGGTGGTTGGAGGGGTAGAGAGGTGGTTTTCTCAGAGTTCATTTGGTTAGTCAAAGTCTTTGGTAAGCTGAAAGGTGCAGGGTAGCAAGTTCACATCTCCATTTGATGCTGAGGCTTTGCCCTCATGGCTGGCTGCGGGAGTTCTTCTGCCTCTGTGACCTGCCAGTCAGGTTCTCTTGACCTGTGTGGCTGGAGGGGGAGGGGTTCTGGAACTTGAGCTCAGGCATTCAGTTGTTTAAAGTCTGTTACAGGCTCAAAGGACTAATTGTGAACGGGAGCTACCTGTCTTGGGCCAATTGTTGTGTTGGCTGTAGGATTGCACGTTCAGCTTACATGTTTGGTATTTGAGAGTTCGTTTTGATTCTCAGTTTTAGCACTGAGTCTTTCAAAGAGTTGGGCTTACATTAGCGTGATGGTTGAGCTAGTGTCTGGCAGGGCTTTAAGGCTCAAATCATTGTCTCTGTTGGTGGCTATGTGGAGTTTTCGTGCCACCCCCTTTTGTTTAGGTTACCCAGAAGTCTTGGCGTCTGGGCTGGTGTTGTGATCGATGAGCGGCTAGGGCCGGTCTTGTGTGGGACACCGTACTGTCATGCTCAGGTTGTGCAGCTGTCAGTTGTGGTGGCTGCTTGGTGCTGTCACTTTGTGAAGTGGCAGTGAGCTCTGTGGTCTGATGCTGACGAGCAGTGTTCTGGGTGTCTGTTTGAGTCTTGCACTGGGACGTAGGATGTCTGGCTTGTCCTTCTGGTGAGGTGTTGTGCAGAAACTCTTTCAGCCCCCTCAGGATTTGTGCCGTCGGTGACGTGGCTGCACTGTTGTTATCTGATGTGTCCTCAGACTTGTGCTTACCAGTGGCGTGATGAGAGGGGTACCGCTCTTGGCTGGTTGGGCATGAGTCTCTTGGTGATGGGGTGCGGCTCAGAGCTCCTGCTCTGGTGCGTTAGATGAGCACCATGACTGTCGGGTCGCCCTCTGCTGGCCTGGAACGGTTTAACTCTCAGTGAAAGTGTTTGTGATGTGTGGGGTGCCTTCTAGAGGCGGCTCTGAGTCGTGCTCGGAGACAGGTTAGTTTGAGGGGTTTTACACAGTCTTTTCGGACAAAGTGTTTGCTTAATGTGAGCTTCCTGGGCCCAGTCTCGTAGCTGAGGTAGGCATGCTACCAGGAGAGGCCAGGGTGCTTACGGAATAACTCACAGTGGGATGCAGGTTTTTAAGGAACAAAGTTCTGAAACTGGCCTCCTTTCATACCTGGTGGTTTGCGTTTCGAAGTAGGCTTGCAGAAGTCAGTGGAGTTTCAAGTCGGTTTCACTTGATGTCCACGGCGTTGATAACCCTTGGTCTGATTTTGGATCAGGGAGTTAAGTGATCAAAGCTTATTGCAACAGCTTATAGTCCATTTTGACAGTCTCTGTCTGACGATCTAGGAAGCTGTGCACCTCACGACTGGACGCAATCCATATCAAGCAGAATCTGTTTCATGCGGTCAGGTTGCTTAGGTACGTTGCAAGTGAAAGTCTTATCTGCATGTCGTGGTTTGATGCAGGGTTCTGGGCGAATGTCGGGACCTCTCTAGTTAGCTTTGTCAAATCCGTTTTGGAGCCATGCCGTGGTTTGGGGCAGCGGTTCCTTGGAAGGTTGAGGTCAGGTTAAGCAGGGGCTTTTGTGGCATTCTGGCACACTTGTTGCATGTGACTAATGCATGGCCCTAAAAGTTCAGAACTACTGCTTAGTAGGTTCGTTAGGTATTTAGCATAAAGCTAAATGTCTCTTGTGTCCTTATCTTAGCTGTGAGTGTTAGGGGGCTAAGTTTTGTGTGGTTCCTAGGGTATTTCCTGGAAAGGACATAGCCGAGATGAAACAAATGACATAAGGTGGTTCTTATGACTAAATTATTTCTCTAGACTTAGCTGGTGGTTCACTACGGCTCGACTAAGTGAACGACAATAGGAAAAGGGCAGCTTTCTTATTTAAATTCTGCTTATTATCGATCCTCATGACTCTAGTAGTGCCCTAGTAAATTGTTGAAATTACTTGTGTTGCAGGGTCATAAAACGAGTGCACTGGTTGAACTCAGCCAAAATAACAAGTAAGCGTGTCTCTATTTCCTTTCTGGGTCCTATGGGAAATGGAACCACACTCGGACAAGAGAGGGAGTGAAATTAAAATAACTGACCTAAGGGAATAGCGTCTTGCTATTATTATCAAGGTCAATGGAATAAAATAACTAATGAGGAAAAATAAAATTAAAGCAAAAAGAAAAATAAAAATGATCAAAACACGGGAATGATCTGAAGTCGAGAGTTATTCAGTGGCATTAGTGGGTAAACTTTGGATTTGCTTTGATCGACACTCTATAATGGGTTGTAGCGGTCGTTCAAACCACATTATGCGCGTCTTTCCAAAGGTTTAGTTAACATGCCGGTAAAAATTCAATATGATTATACGAATTCTTCTGTAGTTGGTTACGCAGTTTACATGTAGTTAAACTTAAGTTTAATTAACAAGGTGTCTGCGAGGTTCGTCTTCAACGGTTAGCAAGGAGTATTCCTAACCCAGTGAAGGTGAACTTTGGTTAATAAGAATTACTAATTAGGAACCCTAACTGGCGTTGAGAAAGTATTTCAGAATACTTTGTCCTGTGGAACACAAGCGATGATTTAGGGTTCGCGTAAACGCAGCTAACTGCTAACTGTGGAGGTTATTCAGCTTAGCCTACGTTGGATGGGAGCTAGGTTAGGTTAGCTTAAGTTAGCTTGATGTTGAGCTAGGTTAGCTTAGCCTAAGTCAGCTTAGTGATGGGTTAGTTTAGCTTAGCCTAAGTTAGCTTGATGCTAGGCTAGGTTAGCCTAGCCCTCCCAGGCTGGTATGTTTACAAAAGTGACATTAAGAGCTAACACTTCCTGTGACAAGTTGTTGTCATGGGAACAGAGCGTGTCAGAGCAATTCAACAGTACCTGCAGAATGCCTGTATATTTTACATGCATCATGCGCGTTTTAATGGAGGCGCCTATACTTATAATTTTCGAGTACTCGGTTGCATCCAGTAAAACGCAAATGTGTTTTGGCATTTGCTAATTTTCACATGGAACTATGTTCTTTACTTTACACATCTTCTATTTGTTTATAGAGTAAGGAAATAGATTTGCTGCAAGTCAAAGCTTGTCTAAGCACATATAAGTACGTCTCTCTCATGCATGAATGCTGACTTTTCCGCGAGTTACTTGTTTTGATAATTTAGTGGCATCCCGCTTGTAGATGCAGCTAAAATTTAGGTGAATTACGTCAATCTAACAATAAAATTAAGGCCTTTACTTTGTAGACAGGTCCACATACATTTAACTCTGTCCTGAGCTTTCTTTGTCAGAAACAGGTTTAGTCATACCGCAATTTGGATTTCCTTTTAACCAAAGCAGAAAAGATATCGGTACAGATTACAAGCTGCTGAGATGAAAGCTTTGTTACACAGACTTACGCTTTAATGCTGAAGTTCTTGATACCAGTTGGGAGTCTAAGACCTAATTTTTCTTCTGAAGTAGAGACGTCAATTTCAGCTATTTGTTTTATTGATGTTTTATTAACAAGGTTCGGGAGGATCACGTTCTAATGATCAATCAATCAAGTCAGCCAGCTGTCAGCAATCAGTAATCAACTGGTTCACTCAATCAGCACAAGTAAAGTCGACACACAGTCGACTCACCCATATTCCTCGACTGTTCTCAGCATTTGGTGTACTGCTTTGCAAAAAGATGTCCCAAATGCAACATTCACCGTCCGATGATGAGCTCAACCTCGCTCCGCCGCCATCAGCTGGCCCCAGGACAACTTCTCCATCTGATACCGCTTCCCAGCCCCACGTTTCATCTCGTGAGCGCCGGTCGGTACAAACAACTTCTCGCACGCCAAGACGCCGGGGCTTACCCTCACCTCCACCGGCGAGGACTCCAGCTTCCTCCCCAGCGTCCTCCTATCGTTCGGCCGTGCCAATGATTCCGCCTATTGAAAAGTGGACAGTCTTGAGTCTGAGACAAGCGCTGATAAACTCAGATTTTCAGCCTCGCGCAGGATGACTAAAGTGCAACTTTACAACATGTACCTTGCAATCATCAAACATCTCTTCTAGATCCACCCCAGATTCCAAGGCGGCCAGCAGGCCGAGAAATTCTCGCGAGGCCCTGAACTCGCCTCGCCCGACTCTGCCACCTTCCCGTGCAAGGTCCGGTTTGCTGCGCTTCGGCCCGGAGCGCCAGGATTTCTGCGAGCCTGGGTCGCGCTCCAGATTCCACTGCCACGAGACATCACTCGTCTCCCGCTCCACCTCAGCTTTTCAGCTTTTCACAGCTGGGCCCGCCGGCTCACATTCCGCTTCCCAGCT
The DNA here is from genome assembly GCA_038021265.1 of Cyprinella venusta. Taxonomy (NCBI): domain Eukaryota; kingdom Metazoa; phylum Chordata; class Actinopteri; order Cypriniformes; family Leuciscidae; genus Cyprinella; species Cyprinella venusta. The sequence continues at coordinate 8,546,305 of CM075874.1, forward strand.
TTTTCCTCCTGCTGTTTCTAACCCTTTTCCTCTGCAGTGGCCTCCGGCTCCCGTAGCAAACGCTAGCGTGAGGTTGCCTCCGCTAGCGGCGGAGGCTCAAACTTTCCACCACTTTCCTGCGACTACTGCTAACCCCTCCCCTTTTCAGTGGCCTGCAGCCCAAGCAAGCGCAAGACCACTTCCGCTTGCAACACAGGCTCAGGCATCTCATCCATTTTTCCTGTTCCCTCTGGTGCGTTTTTCAATCTTCCTTCTCAAGCCCCACAGGCCGACCTAAGCGTGAGGCTGCCTCCGCCGATAGTCGCAGCCCAGGCTTCTCTCCCTTACAGCTCTCTTCTAAATGCCAAATCACAATACTCTCTTTTCACAGCTACCCCGATGCCAGTTCCACCAAACGCCGTCGCTCTGGAGCCTCCCCCGGTGACTCAAAACATCCGAGCACAGATTCTGGCAGAAATTCAGGATGCTGGCTCCAGAGGCGGACGAGCTCCCAACTCCAGTACCTCATTATTCGGAATTAATATTCCCATAACCCACCCGCAAAAATCCCTCCTCAACATATCGCTCGATACCATTCTCCAAGCTGTTTCCCCCAGAACTCTCCAATCCTATGTGACCGCATGGAGATGTTTTAAAGCCTTCCACCTTTCTTATAACACGCCATTCCCTGATTTTTCCCTCCTTACAATAAATGAAAGCTTTAGCATAAGTTCTGCCAGGAAGACTTAATTACCGCGTCACACTCTACCTTCATGTTATCCAATCACGTGCTTATTCTTGTGGTATAAAAGATAGGTACTTACACATGTTTGAGTTCGCAGATGCCGACGCGACAACAAGTAGATGCAGTCGCATTTATTCATGCTCTCGTTCAGTCGCCAGGCGACATGTTTCAGGATATTTTGCTCACAAATTTGCGAGATCCGACGATGTCCCGCCCTATACCGCACGTCGAGGTTCCTGCGCTCAGTTTTCGCATCTTCCCATAGACACAGCGATCCTCGGAGAATTTTGATCAGCTAAGGCCTCTCACGAGAAGTTCCAGCTGTCTTTAGGCTAAACAAGTACTCCAGAACTGCGCTGTCTGCACAGGTGCCATTATCCTGCAAATCACCGATCCACCGACATGAATCAACTCTGCAAGTCACGAGACGTTCTAGCTCTCACTGGTTCAAGTTCAAATTCCACTCCAAGGCTTTCAATTCGTTTGGTAGGCACCGCACCTCCACCAGCACTGTTATGCGTCCTCTACATGATTAAACTTCATTCAGGTAAGTATTTCTCCATGGCTTCCTACACGTCCGAGTTGAGATCATGGTTAAAAATTGGCGTCCACGATGTCGATGACGTGGCGCTATCTGATCATTACAGCTGAGCTGCAGACGGGCCGGATAGCTCGCCTTAATGCTCACACCAAGTGTAAGCAAAGTTTGCGTTTCCGTCAGTCCGATATTCCATATTTCAGTTGTGATCTAATAATATCAGCGTTGTCAATAACACGCTCTCATTGCAGTTTACAAATACCCACTAACATCTGTGTTGATTTAAAAATCAAGTAGCTATGATTTTGAGTTTAAGAGCTCTATACTTATGCAATATCACGGGTCACGCTCGTCATCACGTTTGCTCACTCACCAAAGTTCGGTTGCGTGTGCGTTTAAATAATAAATAAGTAAATAAATAATAAATAAACCTGGGCTAAATAGAGCAAGTTTATCATTTGGCAGTTATGCATATACTGCTGTGGTCATATTTACAATGGCAGCTAGTACATATTAATTGTGTAATAGTAATCAACTATTTTCACCATTTTAGGCTATACTTTTAATTCATTTTAAATCATTTAATATTTAAATGGCCTAGATTACAACATTGAAATTGTGTACAATCGCTGTAATACTCAAACTTTCTGATGGCTACGTAATCTATTGAAATGTGTGATTGGAATAAGAATTAATGTGAGGTGGGCTTTCACATTAATTTTCAGAGAAATGCAGTCTAAAGGATCAAAGCAGCTGTGTGGCTCTGGTTAAGCCACATACTTAGCCAAAACTATTAACTCAATAGAACTAATAGTCATATTTCCGCAGTATTATTTATGAGAAGTAAGTGAAGGAGGCTCCAGCAACATTGTCTCTGCTCAACTGTATGATTTACTTTTTCATTTATCATCCTATTCAAGAGTCTCAACTGGCAGTGGCCAGCGATCTCCCAGCTATGAATGAGGTTATTTTTGCAAGAGCAACTCTGGAGCCATGTCAGTCATATGCTTCACACTTGAGAAAAGGATTCCACAATCAAGAGGCAACAGAGCAAGTATCGCTTAGATTCTCTTTCACCTACCGATCATGGCCGGCTGTTCCTTATATACAATTATGAAATTGTAATTTAACATTCTTCCATTCATAGTTTGTTTACAGGTATCCAAATTTACGCAAGTATTTTAATTCTAAATTTTTCAAGTCTGTCCACTGCACCTTCTCTTGTTGCTTAAGGCATAGCAACCCTATGACTTATAACAGTGATCATAGTTTCAACAGCACGTTTGCACCTTCGATTAACTATCACCGCAATTTTAAAATTTTTGTTTAATCAGAATCACACAGGATGGAGTCTCAAAAGTGTCAACATAAAGTCATCATTCCATAGATGAAATATGTAGCTCATGCGTTGCTATCTCTAGTCACCGATTAGGTTATCTGTGTTATTATCTATATTGTAGAACTATATATCGTAAATGATGTCCTGTTGACAGGATTCATGTAACTTTAGTTCGTGATGCACTAACCTGGAGGATATCACTAGCTCCTATCAGCGCTGTTATAATCTTTACAATTCTCAAGTGAATTTCTCCCACTCTTTAAACTTTGAGTGTGTAAACTTGCAGTGTTGGTTATGCTTGAACGGCAGCATTATACTCCAAGTAAGACGCAAAATCCATTCAACCCCTTCGATTACGTCTGTCTGCAATGGTGTCTTCTTCTAGTGTTCTCAATTGTAATTGTCCGTCACAGCGTCAATGGCTCATACATTCAAGAGATTCTCTCCAGGAGTCAAATACTCAGATTTTCCCCATGGTTTTCTCTAATTAGGTCTATCCCTTCTTTCCTTCCTCTCTTTCTTAAGAACTAAGTATGAATTCAAAGGTCTGCTACACATTATAAATTTAGAAATTCGCAAATTCTATCCATTCTCCTCTATGGTCAAATTTCGATTTATCATAACTAACGGAGCAGTACTTTCTAAACCTGCTTCGGAACTCATCAGTTCCGACCTCAATAGCTGCAGTTTACCCTCCTCCCAGTGTACTGGCATTCCTACAGGACTGGGGCTGCTTCCTTGAAGCCCAGCAAGCTCTTCAGTGATATTCAGGTAAATTCTATACAATTACTGGTGGTGGTATCAGGCAATGGCCTCGCGTGGCATTGTCTTCATGCGGCACCGTAGCCATATATTTATTCATACTGTATATAATTAAACCTTGTCTTGTTTGGCCTATCATGGCTGTATCCGTGTGGTCTATGGAGACCTGTCTATGTCTGGCAATCGTGTCTATATCTGTGTGGTCTAATGAGACTGGTATGTGTCTGGCTTACGCGGCTGTATCTATGGTATATTGAGACCTTTCTATGTCCAGCTAGCATGGCCATATCAGGTCCAGTCTAAGTGTGGTCTATCGAGACCGGTTTACAGTATGTCCGGCCACCATGGCTATATCTGCGTGGTCTATCGTGACCGGTCTATGTCCAGACTGATTTCATGAAGCGTTTGTATGACACGCCAATTCGTATTTCCATTTTGGCATGCGGTCAAGACGCATATTCGCTTTTCAGCGTAATTATAAACACCGTTGACTTAACGTTAATACTGTATATATAAATATATGACTTACCTCAACGCTGTCCCTAAACCTAATTGTCACTGAGGTTAACGGCATTTATGACTGTCCCCTTACCATTCTAGGAAAGGAAAAGATAGCTCCCCAGATGTAGATGTACATTTCGCTTTGTTTTGCTCGGACATTTGACGGCGTGTACAGACACGTAGAATGACGCGGACGTTAATTGCATAGACATATACGCAGATACACACGGATAGCTGAAAATGCATCGAGATAACACGCCACTTGACTCGAAATTGGAGTGTATGTTTACGCAAAAGTCATGTGATTGTATCTGTAGTCTTTCGAGACCTGTCTATGTCTGGCCATCGTGGCTATATTTGCGTGGTCTAATGAGACCTGTCTTTGTCTGGCCATTGTAGCTGTATCTATGGTCAATCAAGACCCGTTACACTGTATCGCGGTTTATCAAGATTTCTCTATGTCTGGCCTATCGTGGTTGTATTTGTGGTCTATGGAGACCATCTGTCTGGCCTATAGACCTTATGTAGCCCCGCCCCTTTTCAGCGCTGCCCCCGTTGTCTTTTGACTTCCGGTCTGTATCTCTACAGCGATCTTTCATAGGTATGAATGAACTGCTCGTAAATAATTCCCGGTCGACATATGTTAAGACACCTGCTTTACAATGCTTATGATCAACATTACAATGCTTATGATAACTTTTGATAACTCTACAATAAGTAAACCCACTTCACCTCCTCGACAGCGATGCCATAGACATATACAGTGTGGTGGGTGTCTGTTTTGTGACTAACGTTCCTTTTGTAAAACCATGGAGTATAAAATTCAATATAAAGTATCGGTATTGCATTGGACTCTACGATCGGCGGAAGTTTTTAGCATCCTTAAACCTTCACCGGAAATCCCGCCATGCATAGAGCCATCGTGGCTGTATCTGTGGTCTATTGAGACTTCTCTATGTCTGGCCTATTGTGGCTGCATCTGTGGTCTATCGAGACCTTTTCTATGTCTGGCTTATCGTGGCTATGTCTAGCCTATCGTGGCTGTTTCTGTGGTCTTTCGAGTCCTGTCAATGTCTGGCCATCATGGCTATATCTGTGTGGTCTAACGAGACCTGTCAATGTCTAGCCTATCGTGGCTGTATCTGTGGTCTATCGAGACCTGTATATGTCTGGCCATCGTGGTTTTATCCGTGGTCCATCAAGACCTGCCTATGTCTGGCCTATCGTGGCTGTATCTGTGGTCTATCGAGACCTGTCTGCGTCTGGCCTATCCTGGCTGTATCTGTGGTCTATCGAGACCGGTCAGCGTTTGGCCTATCGTGGCTGTATCTGTGGTCTATCGAGACCTGTCTATGCCTGGCCTATCGTGGCCATATCTGTGGTCTATCGAGACCTGTCTATGCCTGGCCTATCGTGGCCATATCTGTGGTCTATCGAGACCTGTCTGCGTCTGGCCTATCGTGGCTGTATCTGTGGTGTATTTTTCCTGTCTATGTCTGGCCTTGTGGCGGTATCTGTGGTCTATCGAGACTTCTCTATGTCTGGCCTATTGTGGTTGTATCTGTGGTCTATTGAGACCTGTCTGCGTCTGGCCTATCGTGGCTGTATCTGTGGTCTATCGAGACCTGTCTGCGTCTGGCCTATCGTGGCTGTATCTGTGGTCTATCGAGACCTGTCTATGCCTGGCCTATCGTGGCCATATCTGTGGTCTATCGAGACCTGTCTATGCCTGGCCTATCGTGGCCATATCTGTGGTCTATCGAGACCTGTTTGCGTCTGGCCTATTGTGGTTGTATCTGTGGTCTATCGAGACCTGTCTGCGTCTGGCCTATCGTGGCTGTATCTGTGGTCTATCGAGACCGGTCAGCGTCTGGCCTATCGTGGCTGTATCTGTGGTCTATCGAGACCTGTCTATGCCTGGCCTATCGTGGCCATATCTGTGGTCTATCGAGACCTGTCTATGCCTGGCCTATCGTGGCTGTATCTGTGGTCTATCGAGACCTGTCTGCGTCTGGCCTATTGTGGCTGTATCTGTGGTGTAATTTTCCTGTCTATGTCTGGCCTTGTGGCGGTATCTGTGGTCTATCGAGACTTCTCTATGTCTGGCCTATCGTGGTTGTATATGTGGTCTTTTGAGACATGTCTATGTCTGGGCTATTGTGGCTTTATCGTGTTCTATTAAGTCCTGTCCATGTTTGGCTTCGTTGCTATATCTGCGTGGTCTAACGAGACCAGTATGTGTCTGGCTTTCGGGGCTGTATCTACAGTCTGTCATGGGGTTCGCTGGTCTAAGTCCTGGCGGGGTGCCATCCCTGCGGAGTTTTGGCTCCGGCCCTGATCAAACACACCTGAGAAAGTTAATCAAGGTCTTCAGGATCAGTAGAAACTCAAAGGTGCGTGTGTTTTGATCGCGGTTGGAACTGGGCTCTGGTGGCCCTCCGGGGCAGAGATTGGCGAAACGTGGTCTATCGAGTCGAGTCTAAGTCTGGCATATCTTGGCGTATCCACGGTCTATCAAGTTTTTCGCAGGTTAGCTATCATGGCTGTATCTGTGCGGTCTATCAAGATCTGTTTATGCCTGTATCTGTGGTCTATTGAGACCCGTCCATGTCTGGATTATCGTGATCATATCCATGTGGTCTACTTAGTGTATACAAAGGTATATGACTAATGTTCACCATGCTAACTATGTTATCTCCCTTTTCTTTTAGGAACATTTAGGATTCAGGACCGGTGGGTATACTTTCGTCCATCAATTTTGGGGGGAAGGCTGGCCCCGTCCCGATGGATCTACAATCCACCTACTTTTGGGGGGTCGGCTGCGCCCCTGCCTTCGTCTTCAGGCAGGAAATGCTGATCCGCTACCCTCGGATTACGATCTATGGATGGGGCCTACGCCAAAGAACTTTGCAAATAATTGCTTGCTGGGCTGTCAATAAATGGATGCTTTGTTATTTCATTTTATCTCCCGAGTCTTTCTGGTAGAAATGAAAGCTTTAGCATAAGTTCTGCCAGGAAGACTTAATTACCGCGTCACACTCTACCTTCATGTTATCCAATCACGTGCTTATTCTTGTGGTATAAAAGATAGGTACTTACACATGTTTGAGTTCGCAGATGCCGACGCGACAACAACCTCCACCCTCCCCACCACCACCAGGATGGTCCCATCTACACTTCCCGGGGGGTCGGCTGCGCTCCTGCCTTCGTCTTCAGGCAGGAAATCCTGATCCGCTACCCTCGGATTACGATCTATGGATGGGGCCTACGCCAAAGAACTTTGCAAATAATTGCTTGCTGGGATGTCAATAAATGGATGCTTTGTTATTTCATTTTATCTCCCGAGTCTTTCTGGTAGAACTATGGTGACTGACGGGTTTGAGGAAAGGTTTCTTGAAACTGGCATCCTCCTCAGACACAGGTTCGTTGTAAGTTCCACAGCAAACTCGTTTGGAGTCGGTGGTGGTAGCACAGGCCCTCCTGGGTCTGTCCTGCTGGATGTCGGTGTCGTGTGTTCACCGGTTGGAGACAGCAGGTGAGAAGTCATTGTCTTGTAGACTGTCAGAGATGTTGTGGGGGGCGGGCTTTCCACCCCCCCCCCCCTTTTCAGCTCTGGCTGAAATGTGCAGACTGGTCAGGGGAGGCTTGTGGTGTGTGTCCTCCCCTTCCCAGTCATGCTGCAGTCTATCAGAGTGTTGCAACTCTGTGGGTCAAGCTCGTGTTCGAGATCTTGTCTCTGCTGGACGAGCTTGTGGATGGTCGCACTGGCCTCTTGCGTATTCTTTTCGCAGGCCGTGGCTTTCGAATCTCTTTCAGTTCAGTCTCTGCTCTTTGCAAGAGTCTTCACTTCGTCGGAGTTTCTCGTTGAATTCTTCTCTGGTTCTTTTCTCTGACTATCCTCTTCAGTCTGTGTAGAAGATTAGACAGGGCAGTTTGAAGTCTTTCCACTTCCTTAAGTAGCTCGGGGTCGTTGTCATCCTCGGCGTTGCCACCTTGTGTTCCCGGGCGATGCGGCTCCTTTCGCGGAGGCATGCGTGTGCGGTGAGCTGGTAAGCGAGGTTGTGCCGTGTCTGGCCCAGTCTTTGTCAGCTGCTCCTGGCTCGGGGCTCTGAGTCACTGGTGACTTTGGGCACGGATGGAGATGTCATGAATCTCGGCCCCGTCTCCAGGTTGTCCCAGCGGGTTGTGGGGCTGTAGGATCGGAACATACTGGCTTTACTGTGGGCGAGAGGAACACAACACACACACCGAGAGACCAATGCAAGTTCGTTCTACGTCTAGCAAGCTATCTAATACAGGCTAAGCCGTGTATGAAAATTTTGGTTAACTGATGCAGACAGTTAAACCGTTTGGTGGGACAATTTGGGTAGGTCATCATGGGTCTGAATGAAAATTTTTGACAGGGCGCTAGCTTAGGGGTCACCTGTTGATGCTAATGACTTTGTTGTCAAACTATTCTTCAGCTTTCCTTGGTGTCTCAGAGAGGTTCTGTCTTTTAGGTGAACTGAAAGGAACAGAGCACAACAGAACAGAGCAATGGCGAGCTAGCAAAGTATGAAGAAACATGCAACCATCAAAGATGGGGAGATCTGTAATGAAATGGCAATAATAGTACACAAGAAGTGTTAGAAAGGGAAAGAGGAGGCCTAAGCCTGTTTGGAGCCGGTTTGTGGCTCGGAGAGGAGGAGGAAGCCAACCACTTCAAATTACCAAGGGAATCTCTAGATTCTGTGGCAAATAGTAAGTGGATGGGTTTTAATACCTTTTCTAGTTTGCCTGGGGTGAAATGAGTCATCCTGGTTGGAGACAGCATCGTAGTTGGTCCTTCTGTCGCCCCCAAACACATGACGGCAGCGTACCGGGCCTCTCGGTGCACCTGTGCCGAGGTGTGCCCTCTCAAGCAACTCGACTTTGAACAACCGGCGGTGCCAGATTGGTGATGTTGTGTTGCGGGCTGCACCAACGGAAAGATGCAGGAGAGTCCGAGACACATGCTTAGTCAGAGCTGGTGACGCAGATCGGACGAACCAGCTCGCTGGACCCCAGGTAGAGGTGACTCAAACCACCACAGCATGAAAGAGATTTTTACCTACAAGCACAAAAAGCACATGAAGAACAAGTGTACTTCAATGTGAATTAAAGCTCCTTTATCTAAATCAAGTTGAGTGTCTATTTTTGTAGACAACTCAAAGGCAACGGCTTTACTAGAATTATGGTATCAACAAAAAGGAAATTATGACAATGTTAATTATCAGAATAACCCAGCCTCCTTCAGTAAAGTGGTAGAGTGCAGCAATGACGAGCACAGGAGGAAGCGAGCTATAGTGGCAGGTTTTGGCCACTAAGGGTGTGGGTGACTTCCTCCTAGTGGTCAATCTGGCTGACAGAGAGCTTGATTTGAACTACATTCAAACTGATTTAAACGCAATTCAAATTGAGCAAATGCATAGGGATTAAGTAACCTTTAGATTAGTAAGGATACAGTAGTAATAAAACCAAATCAAAATTATTAAAACAATTCGAAATGGAAATATTGAAATAAGGTCATAAAGCAATACCCAATGGGAAATGAGAGACTTAATTCAATTTAACTTTAAAATTTGTTTGTTTCAAACCGAATTTGAATAAGATTAGGAAATTAAAGGTTGGTGTTATATTTGATGACAATCACGATTACAGTGAGGGATCAGTGACAGTAACCAAAACAAAACCAACTGGGAGAGAGAACCATTCAGAACAGTGATGTTAGGTGATGGTGACTTAGAAAGGGGGCGGCCAAAAGGGGGCGCTTTCCTCTAAGTGGTCATCAGAAGCTGCTAGGACTTAATTCTAATTTTAATTTTAAATTCAAACGTGGTTTGAACCAAATTCAAAACAAGTGCACACAGTCAAGGTAAAGAAAATCATGTTATTACAACGAGGCTGTAAATTGCACATGCATTGAAAGTTAGAGAAACTTCAAAATTTCAGTAAGAAAATAGGAATTTTCTAACAGAGAATTTTGAGGAAAAGATGACCTAGCTGTTAGTGTCCACACGATGGCGCCACTGCGCTCACACGGGGTAAAGTCAGGACACTGGTGGAAATTTGATACTGCAAAGCACTCAAGGGCGCACCCTAGTGTCTGGCAGTAGTATTACAACCAGCCTGCTGCCCCGGTGATTTATTCAGAGGGATTGGAGTGTTACCTTCTCCCTCTGAATAACTCACAAATATTACGGAATTTTAAATCTCGACGGATTTCTTTCCGGTACTATATTTTACAAGCACATCTGGCAGGATTTTTTTCTTTTTTGCTGCGCTGTGCAAAAGAGAAACAGGAATTGCTCGTCTGTTTCAGAACTCCAAATAACATTTACTACTAACTAGTATTAATGATTAGAATGTTTTCAGTTTTGGATTTTTTTTGGTGCTATATTTGTTTAAAACACGTTCGCAGGATTTCTTCACTGCGTTGTGCGAAGGAAAACAGGAATTACTCGTCTGTTTCCTGCTCCAACAGGCATATATCACATAGCACCTATGATAATATGCTTGACGGTTTTATACATTGAGTAGCTAAGTCAATGTTTTTTCAACCAGGAGCTTATCGTTACTCTAACGATTATAATATAAGGCCTTTTAAGGATAGTGGAAGAGCATCGTTTCACTATACCTTGTCTTCGACACGGTCGGAAGATTCTCGTTCGGACCGAGGAGTTAAAATTATTAAAAGTGTTGCTTATGCGCAGAGGTTTCTCTTCCATCTGTGCTGGAACAAATTTAATACTATGGAAACTGCAGTTTACTTTTAACAATTAACAGTGACTGAAATGTTGACCATTTAGCAGCATGTTAAATGTTCTTTGACTGAGGCGGCTTTGTGCCCAGATCAGTCAGATCGGGAGTTCGCAAGCGTTAACTCTGATGCGCGCGTGTAATATTAAATATTACATAAACAATATTAAATAACAATATACTCATCTGACTGAAATTTATTGCTCATAACCAAGTTTGAAATGTGCCTGCATTCTCCACCATTATGTAAGAAATCTGGGCGGTCTGATCGAAGGGGGAATTTGCATATCATAATTAATAATTGATAATTAATAATTATTCATACAGATTTGGATCAGACCGGTCTTACATGTTAATAAATCTCCCATTTAGGAAGGCTTATATCAATTTTGCCTATATGCATACATGTGTGTCTCTGCAGTTAACCACAAATTAATTGTTATTAATCGCAAGGACCACGTTTTACAAGACAGGCAAAATCAAATAGCTCAATTAATTCATAGAGTTTGGAAAGCAAATTCTGTGGCCACAAGAATTAGCTTCATAAGGCAACTACTTAATAAGGCAACTACTTAAGCATTTACTACGTTATAATGATACATGTATTTACAAACATTAAAACACAAACTAAGACGAACGCGGGGCGTTTAGACAATGAGAACATGTTTAGATGATGAGTTTGAGAGAGAGAGAGAGAGAGAGAGAGAGAGAGAGAGTATGTAGAGAGAGAGAGCATGGAGAGACATTCACCATTCTGACACACCACGAAAACCTCATCTTAATGCTGCTTAAAGCGCTAAAAGATAATATACTTGCGAAGCATATTTGGTCTGTGTGTGTCGTAGGCTCGTTGCTCGGCCCGTTCGGGCGTGATGACTGGAGGTGCTGTCCGGCGCGTGCGCGTCACGTGGACCGCGGCCGAGGTGTTTTTGCCCGGCCCGTCCCGGCGCGTGCATGGCTGGTTGCGCGTGCATGGCTGGTTGCGTGTGCATGGCTGGTTGCGCGTGCACGGTTGGTTGCGCGTGGCTCCCGTTGTTCCGTGGGGAGTCACGTGGCATTCGTTGGCATTCAGCGCGAGTGTTTGAAAGGCTTAAAGTCTTTGAGGTGACGTTACCCGAGGAAATGGTTCGGCAAAGTCCACTTCCTTTCCTGGAAGACGAACTTGGTAGTCCATTTGAGGAAAAGACGAAACTTTTAAATGAACAAAAGGGAAGATCCATGGTTGGATCAGAGTCCCGTGAGGTTTACATGCTGAAGGAGCGCTGGAAAGTTCAGAAGAGACTGGGCGGACCTGCGCTCTCACATTTATCACCTTGGAGAAGTCCATCCCCTTCCTGGTGGCTTGAGCCAATCGGAGAGTGCATGTGACACGCGGGAAACCTTCTTTTATGAGTTCTTTGTTCCTCATGAGAGGGGGGGGGGTGTTCCATGAGGTTAATAGTAACAACCGTTTGATCTTCATTGTCAGTAAAACATATTAAAAATACACTTTACTTTACATCTCCATGCATATTCGAGTGTTTCATTCAATAAGCATTCTAGAGATATCAAGGAACATTATGTTATGTCAAAGGAATATACACTTATGTTTAAAATGCAATTAGAAGGTATTTCTAATTTCTATTTACGCTGTGACCAAACAAAGTTATTTCACTGTGACATGGGGAAGACACATATACATAAAAACCATTGAAAACATTTTGTTGAATGTCTTTAAACACCAAAAGTCCTTCTCTTGTTCAGAGACATTCCACACATCCCGATGTGTGGGGGAAGGGAAGGGCTTGTGTGTGTGTGTGTGTGTGTGTGTGTGGTGTAGAAACCCCCATAGGGGGGGGTGTCCTTGGGGGGACGGTTGATTTGCCTGCCAAAAATCCTTACAATGGACAAAAAGACGCAGATGAAACAAAAACCTTGAAAAAATGATATACGATCCGGCCAAATCACAGAGATGTCGATTCGCACGGGACTAATATTATCACAGGACCTCGGTGTTCGGCGAAATATAGTAGGTAATTTGCGGGGGAATTTTTACTTTACAAATTACAGACATGGGCGATTCGCACGGGATTAACATCACAGACAAACTCCACAATTATTACAAATTACTACAGGTCACCAGATAATAATAATCCCGTGCGAATAGGGCTTAAGAGTGAGGTCTCTTTCTTCCAACTGGTTTATTTTCCACTCTATTTGATGTAATCTGGAATTCCAATTACTGGAATTCCATATCCTTACACCATACCATTCCTAATATTTTAATGGCATTATCTTGGTTCTTTAACCCAAAATTGTGTTGAAGTTCTGTCCAATTTAAATATAAAATCTCACTTTTACTTCTATTGATCTTCATCCCAGTTGCTAGCATGAAACGGTCACATACCTGTAATGCTGTTTCTATTGAATGATTATTGGTAAGTAGAAAGGTATGGTCATACATATATAGTGACAACTTTGCTTCTTTGCCCAAACTCACTGGAATTACTAACCCCTTCAATTCTGGATTTTGCCTAATAGTTTGAGCTAAAGGTTCTATAGCTAACACAAAAAGTAGCGGAGATAAACCACAACCCTGGCGCACCCCTGAACGAACTGTGACTGACAGATGGCCATTAACCAATATACGACTCTGACACTCTGTATATAACAGATTAATCCATCTGCGTATTGATTCACCGAGCCCAAAACCATCTAACACTTTACTCAAAAAACGGTGGTCTATGCTGTCAAAAGCCTTTTCTAAATTTAATCCCAGAACACATAAGAGTATTTTTCGATCTTGTGCATAGAGAAGAGAATCGCGTATCAAGGCCAGATTTGGTGTAAAGATCTATCTTTAACTCCACCTGTTTGCTCTTTCCCTATTAGACTTGTCATGATGGGTTGAAGACGAAAAAAAATTGCTTTAGACAGTATCTTTACATCAGTTCTCAGTAAGGTTAAAGGACGCCAATTCCTTAGATCATTTTCCCCCTTTTTTAAATAACATAGAAATGGTACCCTCTCTCAATGTCGGGGGAAGTTTGCCCAAAGCAAGACTTTCTTTAAACTTTTTTTTTTTGACAGCATTATTTCTTTTAACTCTTCCCAGAATTTTACATAGAATTCTTTGGGTAAACCATCTGCTCCCGGACATTTATCGCCTTTCATACTATTAAGTGAACTAAGTCCATATCAACCAGTAACTCTTCTTCAACAAAAATTTTCGGAAGAAGACTATCCATTATTTCTTCATCAATTTTCTTTTCAGAAAAGAGGTCTTGATAAAAGGAGTGAAATTAGTTCTTTTGTTCCAGTTATAGATTCATTATCTTGTTTTTTTAATTCATCTATAACCGATCTAGAATGGAGCACTTTTTTAAAGAAGTAGCGAGTATATTTCTCATTAGATTCTATGGGCCCTATCTTGCACCCGGCGCAAATGACTTTATCCACAAACGCATGTCTCATTCCTATTTTGCACGCGCGCAAAGCGAGATTTTCCCCTCCACAGACGCACGTCGGTAAACTAGGAAATGAACTTGCGCTCCCTGGGCGGATCGGCGCAAAAAGGAGGCGTGTTTCGGCGCAAACATTCCCAGGTGCTATTTTACACTTCCAGAGCACAATTGCGCCACTGACCAGAAAAAACCTGGTCTAAAGTCAGTGGCGCGTTGCGCGTTGTTCATAATGCTATTTTAAGCGCGCATGCTTGGCCATAATATAGCGGGTACACAACGCGCAAATACTGATTCTCTCATCAACATAGATGCAGTAGTTTTTATTTTTGCAAATCATACATTATAACAAGGAAAAATATTAACACAAGAGGGAAATCATTGTGGTTTACATGAAGATGAAAAAACTGAAATACCCATTTCTTAAGGCTATTGTAGTACTAAAGGATCAGACCTGTTTGCCCAATAGTGGCAGAAACGTATAGGCTATAATGTTTAACCGACGCTGATGTACAAGAGTTTCTCCCATCCCTATACAACGTCACTTCTGTCTTTCACTGTCCTGACAAGAACGTCGGTCTCATCGGCTGTGAACGCTCCTGGCGCGCGCCTGGTAAACCCGCCGTTATAATAACAATCCGTCATGCAACATGCGCACCTGTTCTTAAAGGGTATGTTGGATGGCGCTCGGATTGGTTTATTTCACGTTACGCCCAAACCACACCTATGAATAATGAAGCTACTTCAGACCAACCTCTTTTAGATTTGCGCCAGGCGCAAGAGGCATTTATCCCGTCGGGGAAAATAGCAACAGCGCCGGGACCCGCCCACAAAGTTACTTGCGCCATGCGCTTTGACACTTGCGTTTCAGATCGTTAAAATAGGGCCCTATATGTTGTAGTCTATTTCTTACCATCAAACTCTTACTCTGATTATTTTTTTTCAATCTCATAATATCATCCGTAACATTGAACCCGGAATGAGCCATTGTATAAAATTGTTGAAGTTTCTTTTGGTGTTATTTACAGGCCATTGCCTTTTTTTCTCTTGATTTTCCAACCCTCATTCCTAAAGAATTTTTTTGTTCTAACTTTACAATCTTCCCACCATTCACCCACAGAGTTGTATAATGACTGCAAGCTTATCCATTGACTCAACTTTTCTCTATATAGACGCACTACCTCCTTATTATCTAGTAAGGTGATATTCAGTTTCCAAAACCCTATACCATTCGTTCTTATCCCTCCAAATTCCAATTCAGCATCCACTTTACCATGGTCTGAAAAAAAGGCTCCTGAATTTAAAACTGTTATTTGCGACGAGACAAAAAGAAAATCAATCCTGGAACAGCTCCGGCCATTAGACCAGCTATATCTAGGGGTATCTGGGTGTTTTGTTCTAAAGGAATCAACTAAACCGAAGTCTTCCACTAATTTGATTAATTCTTGAGAACTTGAGTCCAAATTGACTGTGGGGGAAAGCCTTCTATCCCTCTGGCTTAAAGGGCAATTGAAATCACCTCCTAAAATTACTTCTTTCCCACAGATTAATAGAGGTGGTATTGCTTTCAAGACTTCTTTGCGACTTTGTAGGTCTGTGGTTGGAAGGGGAAAGACTCTTGGAGTGGCATCTTTGCTTAGATCTGTTTTTGAGTTGAGAACAGTGGAGTGCTGGTTACTAAATTGGATATCATCCGCTTCAGTAGTTTCCAAAGGATTGGTTCCTTTTTCCCAAATCATCACAGGTTGTAGTCGAACTTTGTTTGCATATGCAGAAGGACAATCACAGAATCTATGATTATCTGCACCACACAGGTTACACTTCATAGGTATCGGGCAATTTTTTGACAAATGGCCGTGCTTTTTGCAATTTTTGCAAAAAACAGAAAACTGATTCACACTGGGCTGCTAGATGGTTCAAAGAACCACACTTTCTGCATTCTTTGGGTTGACCGTTGTAGAAAACAAAACCTCTAATTGTTCCTAATTGGATGATGGATGGCAGGTGGAGGAGCTCTCCTTTCTCATTAGTTCTCAAACGAACATGAAACTTGGTTGCTCCCGTCTTAATTCCATCTTTGTCTTTGATTTGAAAAGCTTTGGTAACTGAGCAATGCATTGAGAGCCATGTAGATATATCCTCAATTTAATCCTCTCTGAGTACATCATCACAGTCACAGTTCTGAGTTCTCTCTCAGCCAATGGAATCAATTCAATCTTTTGGAAGCAAACCGCTTCCTTCTTTTTTATTTGAAATCTTTCTAAACACTGTTCGTATAACAACAGAGTAGCAAAGACGACTTCAAAAGATTTCCTACCCGGTAAAGCAAAAATGAAGTCCAGTTGAGAAGGGTTAAATCCCAATTCTGTCTGCAGTATCCTTCTGCTGAAAGTCAAACGATCCATTTCTAGATCTTCCAACAGCACAAATCTTGCTGCATTCCGTCGTGGTACTTGAGCTGTCATTTTATCACTCCAAAACCAAAGGACAAAACCAAGCAGTTAGAAAATGAATTGGAACCAAGGAGACAAGCCCTGGGTGAACCACCTTCCTGATCATGATGTCTCCCCTGCCAGGTAAGTATGGCCAGGTCCATGGTGGAAAACCTGACAGCGAGTCCAATGTCTCCTCGATACGAGGTAAAGGGAATGCATCCCGCCTGGTCTTAGCGTTTAAATTACGGTAGTCTACACAGAGGCACAGACTACCATCCCTCTTCTTGACCAAAACAATAGGCGAGGCATAAGGGCTGCAACTTTCTCTAATCACCTGGATCTCCAACAACTGGTTGATGTACGCCTTCACCACCTCGTACTCTGAGGGAGGAATCCGCCTATACCGCTGGCGCACCGGGACATCATCCAGCAGGGGAATGCCATGGGAAATGAGGTTAGTACAGCCTAAATCCCCATCATGCATGGAAAACACACAGGAATACTTCTCCAGCAGTGCCCGTACCTCCGCCTGTTTTTCCAACGATTACACGGATAAATCAACAAATCCTATCTTTTCGTGTACCGCTAGAATAGTCTGTGCAAGCTGTGCACTCACCTGGGCAGTGGTCGATGAAATTTCCTTTACGTCAGGGGGTAAACTGACCATATACGCATGGTTTACGGTACCCAGGACAGTGCTTGCATAGAGTACCACCTCTACTGTGCCCACATTAACTAAACAGGGCACATAAACAGTACCATGATTCACCCTCACTAGAGCAGGAGACACCAACAAACCAGCTGGGAGACCTGACTCTGCTGGCTCAAACAGGACAGTGCCATTCGAGTACTGCACCGAACAGGTGGCTGCCACCAATTTCATGATGCCACCTGGAACACGACTTACCCGACGCCCACGGGTCTTAACTCGCCCTCCCTGCCCCGCAACCGACTGGTTGTCAACACGATGACAATGATGTAGGGCCTGCGACACAGAGCTAGGTGCCTGAGATACGAGAGGTAACTCGAACAGGGCTGGGCCATACTGGCCAAAGAGTTCCCAGTAGCAGCGGCCCAGGATGTTCATCCCTAAAACCCCAGGGACCAGAACGCACAACCCCCCTGGGGGGGGGGGTCCCTGACTACTAGCACCCCACAACCCAAGACCAGCCTACCACAAAGATCTACATCAAGTTCCAGATAACCGATGTACGGAATAGAGAGGCCATTTGCTGTGCTGAGTTGTAACCAGTGACACGACCTAAGCTGTTCCTGACCCTGAGATCCAAAATTTGTCAAGAAACAGCTCTCTGTAATGGTGGACACCATCGAACCGGTGTCAACCAAGCAAGGTATCTGAACTACCCATAAACTACTGATTCCATGCGCAATGCACGCATACACTGCAGGCTCACTCTCGTTCGTATCCAAGGTAATTCTTCAAAACTATCATCCCGTACAAGTGTTTTATTTAACTGAATACATCACAATAAGCTAAAACGCATGCGCAGGAGACTTTACTTCCTGAACAAGTGCGCGCTCGAATCCGTGTTGATTTCACATTCACACGAACCGCGGCACGGTTCGGAAGCAACCGAACTCAGACCACCTCCTCCAGGTAGTCTCGGGTTCAGTACCCCAGTGCGCACCCGGGTCCCATGACAGCTTTCACATTAGCAATTTTTCAACCATGCCCCGTTCTGAACTAAACTGCCAGTGTGAAAGCCCCCTAAACAAGTTAACTGAACTCGGGCCTCGTGAGATGCTACAATAAGTTACGGACTGCAGCAGCTGATACAACGGCGATCTATTGCGCGAGCATCCACTCGCACATTTGCGACCACATACAATTTTAACTCGCACATTCTCAAAAAATGGTCGCAAATGCGACCAATTTGGTCACAGTCTGGAACCCTGCTGATCAGTGACAGAGAGATGGCGAACCCGTATACAAGCCTGAGCCTCCTCCACCCACTCGTTGATGCCAATGAATAAATTTCAGACACTTTCGGTCCCTAGGAACAAAAACAAAACGCTCAGTTATGGGCGCACTAGCACCAACGAGTGGGGGGGTCCACACTTTCAGGGATAGAAGCATTTGATGGACCAGGTTGTACAACGGGTGTTTGATCTTGCCGTAATTTTTCGTTATCTGCTTTTACACCGCGTTCCAAATTATTATGCAAATGATATTTTACACTGATTTTCCTAAATAGTCAATGCAAATAACAGTCAGTATAATTTTCCAGTCACCAACCATCAGGGTATAAGTCAAATTTCATTGAACAAAACACCCAACTAAAACATATATTTTTTTAAAAATAAAAAACTCAAAATGCACTGTTCCAAATTATTATGCACAACAGAGTTAGAAAACATTTTGTTGGTTGTAAAGATTTGAAAATGGTAATGTGTTGAATTTGCAGCATTAGGAGGTCATATTTACTGAAATCAAAAGCTATGTCAATCAAACTCATCTTAACAGGGCAAGTTACATGTTAACCAAGGACCCCTTCTTTGAGATCACCTTCACAATTCTTGTATCCATTGAAGTTGGGAGTTTATGGAGATTTCTGCTTAAATTTCTTTGCAGGATGTCAGAATAGCATCCTATATGTCTGTAGTGGCAAAAACATTGTTGGGTTTTTCCTGTAACCCCCTATTAATGTTTCCAACCACCTGGAGAATGCGTGCACCGGGTCAGACTCACAGCCTGAATCCAAGAAAATCCAAGAGGGTTGTTGCTTGAATGTTTGTGGATATTTATTGCAAATAAAATATAAAGTACAAAACAAAAATGAGATCTGGTTCAATGTCTTTAAGCAGTCCTTTGTAGTGCTTGGAGTCCAGCTTTGTCAAACAGGCCAAGCTCCTGCCACACAGATCCAGGCCGAGGTCAAAGACTGTATGAGCTGGCACGCCTTCTCCCTCTCCTATGCGCTACACACTCCATTTTATAGGATAGCGCCCTCTCTCTGCCTGTAGAAGGTGCACCACTCCAATGCAATGGAAACAACAGAAACAATTATAAGTAAATTATGAAATCAAAAATAAAACTGAAATGCGGCTCCTACACACCGGCCCCTAATTGTTCTCTATAGAATCAATTATTCAAAATAAATAAATAAAATAAGGAGCCAGAAATCAAATAATCTTTCAATATTTTTTAGAAATATATGTATACATTACATTCCTTTTTGGTGATCTGCAAGGAGCACCGGACACTCTTCATTTTCCAGAATTCGGCACAGTTTGGTAATGGGTCTATCAAGAATTGAAGTCTGTGTCTGGAGCTTCACGGATCGGACCAGCCCCTTTTGATCAGGCTTGGTCTCTAGAACTCTTCCTAACGGCCATGACCCTCTAGGAGCTGTGGGGTCAACCACCAGAACAAGATCACCGACGTTCAAGTTCTTCTTCATTACAGTCCATTTTTGTCTTTCCTGGAGTAGAAGAAGATATTCTTTGGTCCATCTCTGCCAGAAGAGGTCTGCCATGTACTGGACCTGTTTCCAGCGGCGTCTACCATAAAGGTCTGATTTCAAAAAGGTTCCAGGAGGCATAATAGGCTGAGTTTTCAGCAAGAGAAAGTGGAGGTGGTTTGGGGTCAGCGGTTCCAGGTCATATGGGTCTGAGGACACTGTGGAGAGAGGACGGTTGTTTAGAATAGCCTCAACTTCACAGAATAGAGTTTGAAGACCCTCGTCATCGATGGACTGTTGATGGAGTGTGGAGTACAGTACATAACGAACAGATCTTATAAGTCTTTCCCAGACTCCACCATGGTGCGAGGCAGCTGGCGGGTTGAAACTCCACTCGATTCCATCAGGGAGCAGGGCATCCTGGATCTTCTCCTTGTCCAGTGTCATCAACGCTTTCTTGAGCTCCCCTTGAGCACCCACCAAATTCGTTCCCCTGTCAGATCTGATGTGCTTCACCTGCCCTCTTCTGCAAATAAATCTCCTCAAAGCGTGAACACATGAGTCAGTGTCTAATGAAAAAGCTACTTCCAAATGAACAGCCCTGCTAGACATGCATGTAAACAGAACTCCATACCTTTTGATGGTACATCTTCCTCGCCTCACTTTAATCGGGCCAAAATAGTCCAATCCGACATTGGTGAAGGGAGGGAGGTCAGGTAGGATTCTTTCCAGTGGCAAATCTGCCATTTTTTGCTCACCTGTCTTGCCCTTCACACGTCGACACATGACACATCTTGAGATCACCTTTCTTGCTAAGGAGTTGGCCTTAATTATCCAATATTTCTTACGGAGCTCTGAGAGCATGTGGTTCCTACCACTGTGACCGCAGCGTTCATGAATGTGTCTTAGAAGAAGAATTGAAATGTGTGAATCTTTTGGCAAGATACAGGGATGCTTAGTTTCATCAGGCATGGCAGATTTATGCATCCGGCCACCAACTCTTACGACACCTTCATCTAGCACAGGATCAAGCCTACAGATCCTGCTGCTTCTTTTCACTTTAGGTGGGTTCATTTGCAGCGTTTTAATTTCATCTGGGAACGCTTGCCTCTGTACATAAGAGATAACTGACTTTTCTGCTTGTAAGAGATCTTCCACTGTGAGAAGCTGTCTTTCGGATTTGGTCTTGCAAACCTCAAGTTTTGGGCCCCCCTTTTGGCTGTGGGAGCGTGTAGTGACTTGACTGGATGAGAAGCTCTTTTGTTTGTTGATTCTCAGTATCAAGGCCTCTTTCAGTTTGATGTACCATGCCACTGCTTTAATCAGCCTAATCCAATTTGAAAAGTATAAAATAAGCTGGTTTGTGGGTGATTCAGTGTTTACTACTGCTGTGAACACAGTAGTGTTTCTCCTGACCTCTGGATCATCCTGTAACACTGAGCCCAATGCCTCCACCTCTAACCAACTTTCCTCAGGCTTCCATAGGAACTCTGGACCCTGTATCCATCTCTTTTGTTCCATGAATTTACCTGCACTTAATCCTCTTGAGGAATCATCTGCTGGATTGTCTTTACTTCTTGTGTATCTCCATTGAGACAGGTCTGAGTTATCCCGAATCAGTGAGACCCTGTTGGCAACGTAGGTTTTAAATCTTGCAGTGTCACTTCTAATGTACTTAAGTACAGTTTGGCTGTCAGTCCAGAAAACAGAGGGCTTTAAGGGTAGATGTAGTTCTCTCCTTAGCATTTTGTCCACTTTTACCAACAATGCTGCAGCGGCCAGCTCCAGACGTGGTACTGTGATGTTCTTTAAAGGAAGGACTCTGGACTTTCCCATGAGAAAGGTGACATGTATACTGTCCTGGTCATTAGCTTGTCTAATGTAGCTCACTGAGCCATAGCCACTCTCACTGGCATCAGCAAAGTGGTGTAGTTCTGCACACTTTGCTGCTCCATAGCCTTTTGGTTTCAAACAACGTGCAACACTGAAGCTTTTTATTTTCTCTAAACTGTTTGTCCATCCTTCCCACCTGTCTACTACAGCTCGGGGCAAAGGTTCGTCCCATCCAAAGCCTCTCTTGCAGAGCTCCTGTAGCAACTGCTTGGCTGGAAGAATGAGAGGAGCAAGAAACCCGAGGGGATCAAAAATGGAACTTACAACAGAAAGTATACCTCTGCGGGTATGTGGCTTCTGGCTTACACTGATGTTAAACTTGAAATGGTCAGAGTCCACACACCACTGCAATCCCAGGGCTCTTTCCATTGGTAGGCTGTCCTTGTTAAGATCCAGTGTTTTGATTTCTTTTGCCCATTTTTCTTTTGGAATGGATGCTAGAACTGCCCGATTGTTGCTGACCCATTGAGTCAGCTGGAATCCACCTTTGTTGCATAGCGCAGTGAGGTCTTTTACTAGCTGGATGGCTTCAGACTCTTCCACCACAGATTTAACACAATCATCCACGTAAAAGTTGTGTCGGATAGTTTCAGCAACATGAAGGGGAAAACAGCTTTCATTTTCATCAGTAGTCTTTCGTAATACAAAACTTGCGCAACTTGGGGAGGACACTGCACCAAATATGTGCACAAGCATACGACATTCCTTTGGGTTTTGACTGGTGTCGCCCTGCGGCCACCACAGAAAGCGCAAGAAGTCCACACATGATTTCTCTACTCCCACCTGATGGAACATGGATTTAATGTCAGCCATAATTCCAATGGGTTCCTTACGGAATCTCCAAATGACTCCGACAAGAGAATTAGTCAGATCAGGACCCTGTAGTAGCTCCGTGTTGAGAGATACACCTCTGTATGTAGCTGCGCAATCAAACACCACTCTAAGTTTCTTCTTTTTGGGATGATATACTCCGTGGTGTGGTAGGTACCATACCTTTCCAGGTGCCTGTGTGAGTTCTTCCTCTGGGACCTCCTCTGCATAATGATTTTCAAAGATGTCATTGATAAAGGCAACATATTCTTGCTTGTATTGTTCATCTTTTTTCATTTTCCTTTTCAGAGTTTGGAGGCGCTGCTCTGCAACTTGACGGTTGTTAGGCATGCAGACAACAGTTTTCCTAAAAGGCAACTTCAAATAGTAATGCCCATCTTGTAAGACTGCCTCATTGGCTATCTCTACAAACTTTTTGTCTTCAACTGACATTTCGGTCTTCTCCTCAGATGCTACCTCACTGAAATCCTGATTATATTGTGAGATCAGAAGTTGTTCGAGACTTGCAACGGATATCCTATTCACTGTTACATTCTCTGCTCTGCCATCAGTATTTCTCAGCGGCCCGTTTACAACCCACCCCAATAAGGTTCTAACTGCGTAGGGGCCCCCACCTTGACTATTAACAACCTCCCATGGTTCTATGCACTTTGGAGCATTGGTACCAATCAATAGCTCCACCTTAGCATTAATGCTGGGAAGTTTGACTCGACTTAGATACTTCCACTGTGCTAAGTCTTTCTGCTTGGGAATGCTGTTTGTGGTAACTGGCATTTCTTTTTGAGTGAAGAGATCAGGAAGAGGTAAGAAGTTATTGCTGTCCAGCGCTGAAACTTCAATTTCAGAGACAACATAGGTTGGAACAGTTTTTTCTTGACTCATTGTGCGTAGAAGAATGTGTGTTTTTCTTCCTTTCAGATTTAGCCGAAACATAAGATCCTCGGAGCAGAAAGTGGCTGAGGATCCAGGGTCCAGGAGAGCATACACCTGTAATACTTGACTGCCCTTTGCTGCCTTAACCTGAACTGGGACAATAGATAGCACATTCTCTTGGTCTCCGGCCCCTATATGACCACATAATCTAGCTGATGCATTGCCTGTAACATCAGAGGATCCTTCTGCCTTTTTGAGAATACTGTCTTTGGCCTCAACATGTAGGACATTAGGGTGCGCTTGTTTACATATCTTACAGCTGAGACGCCCTTTACAGTCTCTGCTAATATGGCCTGTGGAGAGACATCCAAAGCATATGCCTTTGGTCTTTATAAAACTGAGCTTGTCTCTATGTGTTATCTTTGAAAAGTCTTTACACATCTCCAATGTGTGTCTTGAGCTACAGAAGGGGCAAGAAAGATCAAACTTTTCTTTTTGGGCAATAGCTATACTAGTGGCAAAACTACTGCCTGATGACTTTGAGGCCTGTGGTTTGACTGAGGACCTAGCTTTTCCTCTACTAGTCGACTGATCTTGAAGATCCCCAAATACTGGATCAGCTGCTATGCGAGCTTGTTCTTCAATAAAGCAGACTAGATCTAAAATCCTTACCCTACGACCACGTTGTACTTGCAGCTCGTAAGCCTTGTTACGCCATCTCTCCCGAAGCTTGTATGGTAGCTTGAGCACAATGCTTCTCATATTTGATATTGTTTCCAGCTCCTCCATATATTCCATTTCCTCCATAGCATTGCAGCAGCTCCTAAGCAACATGGCATAATCCTGTAGCGATTTAGAATCCTCATTTTTGATTTGAGACCAGGATAGGACTTTTTCTAAATAAGCACAAGAGATCTTGTATTCGTTTCCGAAATTTTCCTTTAGCAACTCCTTTGCTCTCTTGTAGCCTCTGTCTTGTGACAAGTACTCACAACTCTTGACAAGCCTTTGTGCTAGGCCTCTTGTATATTGAATAAGAAACTGCAATCTATCTTTATTGTTATCCGTTTTGATTTCAACCATATTTTCAAAGGAGTGAATGAATGACTTGTACTCAAGAACTTGTCCATCAAAGAGTGGAATGCTACTTTGTGGTAGTGTAGACAGAAGTTGCTGTTTCACAAGAATACTTGTTAATTCACTTTGCTTTTCCAGAATTTTAATTATCTGGCTTCCCTGTGCTGAACTGGGTGTAGGAATTTGTCCTAGTGGTACAGTGGACTGCATTGCCTGGACTGACCTTGCTTGCTGGGGAACAACAGGAGGAATACTGTGAGCTGAGGTCTGCTGTGGTTGTGACCGGATATCCCTGCTAGTTCTGGGCTGCAAGTCAGGTCTGCTGTGATATGTACCTGGGCCTGCTGTTGTGGGAAATTGAACTTGAACACCAGTCCTGGTTTTAACTACTGGGGAAGTCCTTTCATGGAAATCAAGTTGACTATCTTGCTTTTCATCCAATGGTACATTTGTCACTGTTGTTTTTGTCTCTGGACCCAGCCAAGGCATCCGCACTGTAACATCAGAGTGGACAGATTTATTCATTTTCATTTCAGCTTCTTTTAGATAATTAATTTTTGCAGTAGTGGCTTCAATTTCAGAATGCAACTCTAAAGCTTCTCTCCTTTTCCTTAGAATATGCTCCTGCTCCTCAATTGCATGCCTTTCTTGCAGCTTTGCAGCTTTAGCCATTAAAGCAACTCTCTCTGCTTCAGCACTGATGCGCAATGACACAGACGATCCCTGTGATCCCGATGATTGCGAATCAGTATCAGTCTCACCACCACCTACTTGGTGAACAGAAGAGGTGGCTTCATCAATGGCTTGGGGTACTGGGTTTTCTATAGCTGCAATCCAGTTTTCAACATTAGCCATAAACGCCGTTATCTGAACATATCTGGGCTGAAACCATGTTTCGTGGTCTTCCTGAGTTGCTTCCTCATTCAACATTTCATTATATGAGGTGTGCACGGCTTTGAACTCTTCAAGCAATTCATTAAACTTAATCATGTTCTTTTTAACTTCATCCAAAGATTCCGGACTAGTCATTAAATCTTTCACAATGTTCATTCTCCTTGTTACATGTGACATTTTTCCTGATCTTGATGAGCGCAATTGCGCGACAATTTCATTCAGGTCTTTACCAGGAGTTATTTCTTCTTCGTTAGAATCAGCCATCTTTCTTAAAAAAATCTCTCAAAAAAATGTCTTCAAAAATCTCAAAAATAATTATCTGACTTCAATCAATGCAAAAAGTGCTCAAAAAACTGTTGAAAGCAATTTGTATTCTTTCCAAAAAATCAACATCTTGTTGCATTTCACTCGTTGCAATTTGGCTGTTTTTCCACCACGACGAACAGCTGTTCATTACTCTTAATTACTTTGAAAGCACATACCTCCATCAGAGTATCTCTTTGTTTGGCTTGCCACACTAAGATCGATGTTTGCTTCGTCTTCCTCAGGTAAGTTCGACATAAATCCTTTTTTGATGATTTTACAGCAAGTCTTTGACGAAATGTAGTGGCAAAAACATTGTTGGGTTTTTCCTGTAACCCCCTATTAATGTTTCCAACCACCTGGAGAATGCGTGCACCGGGTCAGACTCACAGCCTGAATCCAAGAAAATCCAAGAGGGTTGTTGCTTGAATGTTTGTGGATATTTATTGCAAATAAAATATAAAGTACAAAACAAAAATGAGATCTGGTTCAATGTCTTTAAGCAGTCCTTTGTAGTGCTTGGAGTCCAGCTTTGTCAAACAGGCCAAGCTCCTGCCACACAGATCCAGGCCGAGGTCAAAGACTGTATGAGCTGGCACGCCTTCTCCCTCTCCTATGCGCTACACACTCCATTTTATAGGATAGCGCCCTCTCTCTGCCTGTAGAAGGTGCACCACTCCAATGCAATGGAAACAACAGAAACAATTATAAGTAAATTATGAAATCAAAAATAAAACTGAAATGCGGCTCCTACAATGTCTTTTGCTTGAGGATGATCCAAAGGTTCTCAAAAGAGTTGAGGTCAATGTGGGGGCCACACCAAGAGTTTCTCTCCTTTTTTGCCCATATCAACCAATGACACCGAAGTATTTTTTGTAGCATGAGTGACATGAATGACATCATGAATGACAATGATTTTGCTACAGAAGGCATGGTTCTTCTTTTTGTACCATGGAAGAAAGTGAGAAGAAGAAAGTCAGAAACTCTGGATACATTGCCGAGGTCAATTTCACATCTTCAGGGACCCTAAAGGGGCCTACCAGCTCTCTCCCCATGATTCCGGCCCAAAACATGACTCTGCTACCTCCTTGCTGACGTCACAGCCTTATTGGGACATGGTGGCCATCCACCAACCATCCACCACTCAATCCATCTGCACCATCCAGGGTTGCACGGCACTCATCAGTAAGCAAGACTGTTTGAAAATTAGTCTTCATGAATTTCTGGGCCTACTGCAACCATTTTGGCTTGTGAGCATTGGTCATGGGTGGCAAAATAGTAGGTTTATGTTCAATTGCAAGCCTCTGGAGGATCCTACACCTTGAGGTTTGCAGGACTCTGGAGGCACCAGCAACTTCAAATACCTGTTTGCTGCTTTGTAATAGCATTTTAGCAGTAGCTCTCTTAAAAACCGATGCATTTGTCTGGCAATAACCTTCCTCATTATGCCTTTATCTGCACAAACCCATCTGTACTCTGAATCAGCCACAAATCTCTTCACAGTATGATGATCACGCTTAAATTTTGGTGAAATATCTAATGTTTTCATACCTTGTCCAAGGCATTGCACTATTTAACTCTTTTCCGCAACAGAGAGATCCTTTTTCTTTCCCATATTGCTTGAAACCTGTGGCCTGCTTAATAATGTGGAACATCCTTCTTGAGTAGTTTTCCTTTCATTGGGCTCACCTTGCAAACTACTTATCATAGGTGTCTGAGATTTATTTCAGTGATCCAAAGAGCTTGGAGACACAATACCATCCATGAGTTTGATTGAAAAACTAAATATTACATTTTTATGACATTTAATTCCAATTTTCATAATAATTTGGAACGCGGTGTAATTGTGCTACCAATTCTCTCAATTCGCGCAATTCCTCTTCCATAGCTGCGAACATGCAATCATTTACCACCACGGAAGAAATGATCAGAGGGTCACACCTGCCCGCTGCAACAGGATCAACACCAACATGACATCATGACTTTTGCGTAAACATACACGCCACTTTCGAGTCAAGTGGCGTATTACTTCTACGCATTTTGAGCTATTCGCGTGTATCCGCGTGTATGTGTGTATGTCTACGCCATTAACGTCCGCGTCATCCCGCGTGTCAGAACACGCGCGTCAAGTGTCCAGTCATAAATGCCATTAACCCCAGTGACGGTTAAGTTTAGGGATAGGGTTGAGGTAAGTCATATATTTTTTTCCCTAGGATGGTAAGGGAACAGTCATAAATGCCATTAACCCCAGTGACGGTTAGGTTTAGGGACGGGATTGAGGTAAGTCATATATTTATATAACGTTAAGTCAACGGCGTTCATAAACACGTTGAAAAGCGATTATGCGTCTTGATAGCATGCCAAAAATGCAAATACGAATTGGCGTGTCTTCCTGCTATAGACAAAAAACAAAACAATTTTTTTTTTAAACTCACGTCTCTGCCTTAAACAACTGACACACAACCCTGCCGACTATACGCCAAATGTGGCAATTCGAACGGCTTCTGGGGCTCTAATAAATAATTTAGAAGAATAAAGAATTGTGATAGTCGACTATGCCACCCTGACTCAAACAGGGAATATACCCAATTTTGCACTAAGCCACACAGGTTCGTGAGTGTCAGGAAGGTCAGAGACGCAAGAACAATCAAGTTACAAAAGAAATATTTTATTGGTGTACAAAATTGTAAAAAACATCACTTCATTGTATTTAAAAGCAAAGGCACTCAGCACAAGCAAACATGAAATCATAAAAAAAGATCTCAGGGTGAATCAATGATGGCACCTACAACCCAATCCTCTACCCACAAGGGTAGAAGGTCTTCAAGAAAACTGTTTTTCTTACCCAAGGCAAACCAAGAAAAGAAAGAAACAACCCACCCAGGCTGGGGCTACAGGCGGAAGGACCACTTATAGGCTTTTCCAAAAGCACGATCTTACTCACACACACACACCCACACGTCACCGTGCACGTAAATCACACACTGGCACTCCAAAAGTGTCACCCCACAGCAGCACCACCATGCGAGGAGGTCCTTCCGCCGAAGCACTTCAGTCCCTGGGGAGAAACAAACAAACAGCTGTGTTTAATACAACCCTAAAAAATAAACATTAACAAAACATACAAATAATCATGATCCATGTCACAAAAGACCAGCTGATCTACAAAAAAAAAAAAAACACGTAATTAAAGCCCAATGAAGTGAAGTGAAGCCCAATCACTGCAGATATGGAGAAAAAGATCGTGATGGAAACCCGTCCGGAGGACGAAAAAGGAGACCCCTGCACTTTACAAACACCCTAAAGGGAAGCGAGACGTTACAAGTGTTTTGCTCAATACAATTTTCCGGCTCTCATAATTAACACTTACCACAGGAAGACAATACTTCATAAACAGTTCCCATAGGCTACCGTTTACCGCAACCATCAATCCCGGCAACCGGCTGTGATACAGGAGCAACAAATTAATAACTTAGCGACACTATACCGCACGCCATCATAACACATTACTCAGCATGATAGTGATGTTACGTATGACACCGAAGCTTCGATGCGCGTATCACATATCCGACACAATTTGTAGTGAAGCACCGTATTGGGGTGTGTATTGGTTTTCCCAAAGTCACGTGATCGATGACAAATGAAGCCTCACTTTCTGTCCAATCACGTGCGAGTTTCGCTTTTGGGTGTAAGAAGGCTCGAACTCCAGATCTCATTTAACGAGTCAATGTTGCCTCAGTCGGGTTGATGGGTGTTTGAGTGCTGTACTTTGAAAGTTAATAAATATAATTCTTTAAATAACCAAAATGTATTTTTCACTATTTAGTCTATTCTTTTTTGTTTTGTCTTTTTGTTTTTGTAAAATCTTTGCACTTTGGTGGATTTAAGGTAATTTGGTGTTGGTATTTGGTTCCTACAGTTACATAAGCACTATCGCCAAGTGTCATACATTTAAAAACAGATGATCCTATCAGACAATGTTATATTCATTGTGTGTGTGTGTGTACAGAGGGTGAGAGAGAGATAGAGTAGGCTACATTAAATTTTATTGAATAATATAAGCTTATATTATATTTTATTGTCACACTTTATTAAGAAAATGAATTTATTAAATGAACAAATCAAACACAAACATGTAAGGTTTTTATTTGTAGACATAACATTGAAACTCTGTAGTGTGTTGTGGTTGCTTCATCTGCCAGAGCTTCTGGCTGCTTTATTTTAAATAAGCACCAGATGGTGCTGTTCTCGACGCTCTCGAAGCTTTGAATCTTTTCCCGGAACAGTCAGTGGAAAGCCTCATTGCTTCATGAAGCTTCATGTACCGGAGCCCGGGAAGTCACCTGGGGAAAAAAAAACAATCCGAGGCGACGGTTTTGCAATCCAATGGTGCAATGGTGCCCCTCAGTTTATAAACTGTACTCACGGATTCTTAAAGTGCAACATGCAGGTTGGACACCCCTATATAGCATAGTGTAAGTTGACGATAAAACAACAAGATTTTCTGAACTGGAGTAATATATATTTAGCCATTAACGATCTTTTGAGAAAAATTGTGATAAAATAACTCCCGCGTCTACAACGCACTAACCGGAAGTGACGATTGGCGAGGCAGTCTGTTCAAGTTCAGGCTCAGGTTACAATGGATGCGAACGACGAAACCGCGTTCTCCGATGTTGACGAATATGCCTATGATGACCCACAGGCAAATAATTATGAGCCTTCTAGGCGAGATAGAAGTCAGGGGGAGATCGGGAGACGAACAATGGGCAGAGGAAAGAAGTAACGTTAGAGTTGTGGTGTCGAGAAAACCAGTGGCTAATACAGGGCAAGTGAGTTCATGTAAGTTAGCACCGCGGCTAACGCTGATTCATCTACTGTATGGCTATACCTTGGTGTTTTGCAATAAATCTGCTTTAGCAAACATACATTTCACTTTGTTCTTGATTAAACATCTATTTAGATTGTCTTTATTTAAGCCAGCAACGTTTTGTCTTCTCATATTCTATGCTGACAGTGATTATGCAGACCATCCAAGCTGGTTAGCACTATCCACATTGACTAATGATCATGCCATAACAACAAATAAATAATGCTTTTCAAATGCAGTTTGTGATACCATTTAAAGCGAGTGAAATGTGCGCCACAAACGACCGAGTGTGTGTGTTAACAGACGCGGCAGTGAAGTCTGCTCTATTCACCCGCACATAACGCACCCAAGACCAAAAAGCCTTGTTCTTCCTTGAAGGAAAATGATGGATATGATGTCCTGAGAGGCTGGAATTCGTGCAACAACCACAAACACAATAATTTACCATTATGGCTTCGATCTAAAACTATATGTCTCTCACTACTGCTCTAACTACATCAACACCCAGCAATGAGAAAGCGGCCGCGAGCTGATTTGTTTTCCTCGGGCCACGTCATATGACGCGTTGCTTGCTGGAAAGGCGTTATTCCAGAGCCTAGCGCATTTTCATCAAAATCTCTACATCAAATGAGATTTCATTAGTAATTTTTACATAAGTGTTTTTAAAAGACCTCTGCAGACAATTTAAAGTATTAATTCAGAAATAAAATCAACCTGCATGTTGCTCTTTAAACTGTTCCCTCGGTTTAACAATTCGTGCCCACGGATTAATAAACCGTACCCACGAGTTCCTAATCCGTGCTCTCAGATTTGTAAACCGTGCCCTCAGTTTTTGCAATCTGTACCCACAAATTCATAAACCGTACCCACGCTTTCGCAATCCGTACTCACGGATTTGTGGCTCGTCCCCCAGAGTGTGCCGCATGATTCAACCAGGCCTCCTGTTTTGATGCGGTATGCATTGCATTGTTTTTAAAATCCTGTTTTAAAATGGATAATTTCTTGCATTTTCTAAGAAAAACTATATTTAGGATACTTTTATCTTTGAAGTCCAATTTTAGAGGAAAAAGCTCAGCGAAAAAAATAAAATAATAATAATAACACAGTTCAAAAACTGTAAAAGGTTTGGTTATGAGTTATAAATTATTTTTTTGTTAAATATATTACTGTCTTCGGTGAACTCATTCATAGGAATAAACGCAAATAATAATTATCTATCAAATCAAAATCCATTTAGGCTACATAGGCCTATTTAGAAGACGCTTTTATCCATAAAAAAGAACAAAGCAATTCGTCAAATCAGTCTTAGACAATAATAATGGGCTAAGATTATAACAAACAAACAGGGCCCGTTTTCATAAAGATTCTAAGAATCCTCTCAGAAAACTCTTAATTTAGCTTAAAAACTTTTACATAGGAGTCTTAGCTTAAGAGCGATTCGGGACTGATCTGAGAGCAACTCTGAGTAAGGAAAAGTTAAAAACTTTTATCTCAGTCAGTAGGCGGGGCTGACCCCGTTGCTATGTATGACACACTCTTTTGAAGACTGTGATTGGTTGGTTGTCCATGAAGGGAAAAAAGGAGCAATTTTAACTATAGAGTTTACTCACACATATACACACACACACATTATATACATTATGTGTATATAAATCCTTTTTTTACCATGCTGTTAATATCCTAAGGTATTTGATTGGCTTAGAATGATAAAAAATGTCCCACTCTTTCCAATTACACTGATTGCTGTCTTTTTAAGTGGTGGTTTGAATGTTGGTTTTAATATAGCAAACATGGAATAAAAAACGAGAAAGATGAGAAAACCCAACTGGACAGAAGAAAAGTGTTTGCTGTTAGCCCAAGTTAGTGGATGAACACTATCATTAAAGAAAAAAAATTGAGCCGGGTGTCACGGCACAAAGCAAGAAGCAGACATGGGAGCTTATAGCGCAAATTATTAATGGTTCATTCCTCTGCTTGTGTGCATCAGGGAAGCCTGCTATATTCATAAATGCAGTTTTTTGAGCCTGCAAGGTGGCATAATAAGAGGTTCTGAAAGTGCTGTAACTCTTTGTGTGATCACTGTTTACAGAGGGTTGTGATAGACCCAAATCACTGCTGCTTTATTGCATTTTCCCATTTGCCAAATATCTTAATGTAGTGATTAGGCTACTTTCATTTCAGCCGTTATAGCATTGCGATGTGTCGGAGATATTAGCGTGTCTCTAAAAAGATCAGTCACAAACATGATCCCTGCACGATCGTTTATATATATATATATATATATATATATATATATATATATATATATTGTTAGGGGTTAACAGTCAAAGGACCCAGAACCAGACATGAAGAATGAAGACCCGGAGTCAGAATTATAAAAAATTAAAGAAAAGTTTACTGAATATAGTTTGCAGTTTCATCAGCAGAAGTCAGCTTCAAGACTCACTCAGGAGTTCGTAGGCCGCCCTCTTACAGTTACAACAATCACAGTAGTTATACCATTTTCAAGGTCTAAGCTACGTCATTTCTTACACGTTGAGTGATTCTCATTGGCTAAGAAATAGATAAACACAGTAATTTTCCTCACATACACAGATAGACAAAGCATATCTCCATCGATGATGCATCTGACATTCAGAGGCACGTCATGACCTTCCAGGTCAAAGATTGTCCAGAACATGTCCAGAACAACAACTCAAGTCAATCTCAAATAATGACAGTGGTTCCTTAACCTGCAACTGGAGTAAGACTTTAACAAAGAAATGGTGCCTTAAACTATTTGCTTCAACGACCCCTTTATGTTTTAACACTCATACTGTACATAAACCAAAATCCCTATTTCCCTATTATTTTCACTGTTACCGCATTCACATAGGACACTAGCAAATAAGAGCTCCTATCAAGGCTGAAGAGAGTCTGAGCGGCTTATTATCAGTTAAGTGTACCAAAACATAATGGTAAAACATTCACTCGTTTGGGAGAAAAACAGATAACATTTGCTCCTCAGAAAGCAAATATAATAGAAAGAATACATTTTAATACAACAATTAAAATTCAATATAGCAATGCTCAATATAGCTTGACCATCGGTACAGAGAAGTATCATATATGTTGGACATATGTGTTCACGACGCCTTTAGGATCCATAAACCTTTCTCCTGAGACCAGAGAAAGAGACAAATGGCCTTGTGCACCTAAAAGAAGCTGGTTACTTACATCAGCATGCATTTAAGAATATGATTTCACAAGCAAAAGTACAATAAATGATTAAGTAATAATGAACATACTTAATTATCGATTTCATAAAAGAAATATATAAGCATTCAAAAGAATATATGATATATATATATATATATATATATATATGCTGAAGAGGCAAGGGATTTTGACCACCCCCTTCAGTCCCCCGTTTTAGACCAATGTGGGGTCCAATACCGCCACGTCTGGTCTAACCAGTGAGGACACTACGGAAAGGGGGAGTGGTGACGCATGCTCCCCGGACGGGTCACACTTGTCTCTTCACCTCGTCACGGACATGCTGGACACTAAAAATTCCAGTCCCCATTAAGAGGCTCTCCCACCTTCCACTCACAACAGGGCATCAATGTCATTCCCCAGTTTATCAGTCAGGTTAACATTTTTATAAAACACAAAAATGATTACAAAACAAGTACATATTTATTCTCTGGAAGCCGGGCTAAATAAGCAAGCACTGTTGCTGTATTCCTAGCATGGGGCTAGACCCTCAGTCACTACTCAGATCCTAAATAAGGACATTGTCTATAATCATGAATACCAGAATATAAGCACTATTTTTATTTATTTATTTAAAACCATAATTTTCAAATCCTTTTATTATAAACAGCATTGGATAGTTAATCCGTGATTTTCACTACCCACTTTATAGACCCTTTAGGTTCAAAACACAATGGTTGTCAAACAAAAATATAACAACAAAAAAATTCAATTATGAATAATTAAGATCCATGATAATCGATTCAACACTTTTAAATCTTTACTGAAATTATCATTCAGTTTATGGTCACATAGCCTGTATCAGTTTAATTGTATAACATCTTACACCTTTTTTTAAAAAAATTATTATTATTGTTTCAAAAATAGAAATAAAATGAAACAACTTCACAACATCAGTTTAGTTATTATTTTACCACTAAAATAAAGAGAATTTTTCCCCATTCTGCTTAATAAAGCTTTAGTCCATTCCTTATCTTTATATCACGTTAAACCCTCTTAATCATAGAATGGCTTATTTTTATGCTTAAACATTTCATACCATTTAAACTTAATATTTCCTATATTTCTTCCATATTTACCTATTTACCTACACGCCTCCAGTACTAACCAGTACATAATTGTCTGCTTACAATCCATACAAACATATCTCACACAACAACCTTTTTTTAGTGTTTTCACTTCCCTCTTCCACAGAGTCTCTCACCACTGTCAGCCTAGTGACGCTTACAGTTCCCTCGTTGGGGAAATTATTTTATTAATTCTTCAATACTCTTACTCTTAACGGTTTCTTATCATTAATTTCAACTTTATTTTTCCTTATAACTACTTTCACAGTATTTGTTTATCAACTGTTTAGTCTAAAGTATATTAGAATAATAAAAGTCCAAAAATATTATCAGTATCGTCTCAGTCCCACTTATCCTTATAGTTTTACAGAAACCGAAATCTTACTCAGATCCCAACCTCTAAGACAGCCTTAAAGCTGCTTTCTCATTTAACCTTTATTAACATTGTAGTTTTCTTAGACATCTAATGTCAAACATCCATTCTATGGATTGAGAAATAAAAAAATTTTTTAAGAAGTTATATTCACTTCGTTGTTCGCCCACCGGCCTTTCATAAGAAAATGAGGGAGCTCACTCTGGATAATTTTAATAGTGACTTAGCCAATGTGTCACTTGTCTCTCTGCCGTCAGTGCCTGCTGCCTGCCAATGTCTCTCTGCCGTCAAGTCTATAATTTCTTTTATTTACGTTTATCACAAAGATCCCACATAGTCGTCTTTTTAAATGTAGACCCTCAGTTGAATTTAGACAAGAGTTTGTACCCCATAATGGACGGCAATCTTTAACTTTACAATTCCAGTTCATATAAAATACTAATCCAGAGAGTAATTCAGATCAATATCATAAATGACAAAAGTATTCATAATTACCAATAGCAGACAGAGCTGGAAAACCAGTCCAATTAAAGCTCGTCCCATGTTCTCTATTGTCTTTTCATCAGATTGACTCAGAAATGTCAACCTTTTAAAGTTTGTCATTTCACTAAACCCATCTGTAATGATAAAACTCATTCCAGTGGTTAATGACACAACATCCTCAAAATCAGGAGATAATAGTACCCCAAACTAATACATATAAAACATAAAGTGCCGTCACCAAGAAAATACACACATTCGTACACTGTAAGAAATATTTTCAAGATTTGTTATCACAACATATTTTCTTTTGTCAAATCAACTTTATCATAATTTATTTAGTTGAGATAACTTATTTTGAGTTTCTGAGGATTAAATTAATCTCCTTCATTGTATTAACTCACTTTTTCCATTTCAATCAACTTAAAATTTTAAGGCAACCCAGGTTACTTACTTTTTAAAGTTAAACCAACAATATCTTTTTACAGTTTAGTAATCACAAGATTTTTTTTTTCTTGTAGCTTTTATTTAATTGTTTATGGTCTCTAAACCAGTTTCAAAGCATGCCTGCTTATTTGCTCATTTACTTTTAGACGGTCAGCTGGGTTGTTTTGGTTCATTAACATTATTTTGTTTAAGCTTTCTTTAGCAGCCAAAACAGAAAGACAGGCACAGTTTCCATCCCTTCCTCTATTCAAGTCTCTTTCACTATAACAAAATAATCTTTTTAACAGCCTCCTAAGACTGTAACTTAGACAACATTTAAATTCCTTTGACAATTCACCTTTGTTAACCAGACTTTTCTTAAATCTACAAAACTGTCTCCATCTTTAGTCACCACCATGTCTAACGACCTTCAGGAGTCAAAATTATGTTAGACATATTAGTTCTAAATCAACTCTATAATTTTCCTTGCCCATAAGGCAACCGACATCAAAAAGTTTTATTACTGTCTCCACAACAACTAATGGGAATCACTTCATGGCCCCGACTGAACCCCGAAAGCCCATTTCCTGTTAGCTCTTTATCTATTATCTCCATCAGGGTGTGGTCCCCCGGCATACATAGAGCTTGTCACAATGAGAAACAAGCCATACAGTGAATGCGGTTTCTGGTGAGTGGGATAGAGGGACTTACGTTTCCTGGGGCAGACTGCCATGACTCCTCACAGCTCCATCCCCCCTAACGATAAAGGATGCTGTTGGCCTCGCAGACACCCGTCCACTCTCATCCTCCAACCTCACATAAATACCTCCATCATGAGATGCCCAGTGTCTGCGTGACCCCCTGCCTTAGGTTGCCTCCTATTTGGCCAAATAAGAAGGTCGTACCCGTCTCTGAGTAGCCACTCGTGACCCCTGGTAACCGCTGTTTTCCAAAACCGTTTTCTTCAACAAAATCTGTTGTTTCTGGAGCTTAGGAAAAACATTTGAGAGTCACAAGGGCCATTCGGATTGCCTAATAGTTGTAACACAGGGAGACAGGTTAATAACAACCGTATTCAATCATTTAAATCCATTAACCATCTTAAAAGCAGCAACCTAGCTACTCAGTGGATTTAGATCACAACCGTACATTCAGTGTACTTCATCTATAGGCGGAGCCATCGGACCCACCCCCGTTTCATGGTGGGGACTAAGATCTTCAGACAAAGAAGTTACTGGTTCACAAACAACCTAGTCACAGATGTCAATTTGTTTCATCTATTATTATTTTAAAGACTTCTTTAAAGTAATTCAGTTTTACTTTTAAAACATGTAAAATACCAATTGCCCTCTGAATGGCAATGATTTCTTTTAACATCTCTGTGTCTATGATCTTCAACTGAAACACTGTACTTTACTTCAAACAGCTTATCATCACTTATGACACAGGCTCAGATAACAGCTTTAGCTGACATTGAATGAGAGAGAGACTGTGAGGTATTCAGGACTGGTACTGCACTCTCATAAACTTCATCAAACTTTATCTATCGTTTTAAACGTATTAGTTAAATTAGTCTTTTGCCCAGCATCATGGAATTTAGGCAATTACGTATTAGTTCACTCAGATTGAGTCTGTTGTACTGGCAGTTTCAGGCCTACTGTCACATCAGATAGAGTCTGTGTATGGCAGAGTTCAGCAGTAACATCGTTTCAGTTTAAACTTATTTTTTGAAAGCTAAACATCAGCATTTCATAAACATTTCATGGTCAACTTCTCAAGCTGTTTGTTTAATCAGCATTCAGCAACTGCTAATAAAGTACTGCTTCTGCTTATTTGTTCTTAGATAAAAATAATTATTCTAGTTCTCAATACGTTTCTCATTTCTCAATCTCAATTTTAATCGTCAAGTTCTCAACCATAGTTTAATATATGACTTAAGTTTTCTCTTGGAGTTTATCAATCTCCAATTAGGTTTCACACTAACTTTGACGAGGCAAGCACTCTCAATGCTTGTGATACTTTTGCAGTTATTGTAAATCATCTGTGAGATTAGTCTCTCTATATCATCTAAAACCTTTTTATAAATGTTTAATTAAAACACAATCTTTCTTTTTAGTTACTTTGATATATTTTGCAACTCACATTTGTTGGAGTCATTCATTTTACATCAAACTGTAGGCCTATTCATCAATTCACTTTTAAAAATTACTATTATACTGTAGATCCTTTCTTTAAAATGATTCACTTTAAAACTTCAATCTTTTGACCTTGTTTTTATCTCTCATTTTTCAGATGAAAAATGTTAATGTAGTCATTTAAACACGAATCTACTTCCAACCCCACATTAATACCAGAAATGTGTTGTCATTTTATCACCTTTTAAAACACATTCTCAGTGGGCATTTACAGTTATGCGTTAAATGATCCTGCTGACCACAATTAAAACACTCTCTGTCAGCTCCAACTTCCTGAACACACTTGAAGCAGTGTGTGTCCCATTCAGGAATGCACACAGAGCCACTGATAAGCAGTTATCTGTGTTCCTTACAGTCTACCAGCGGCAGATTTAATCCCACTTGCCCAATCATAATCTTCATCATTATTATTGACATAACATTAATTTTCAGAAGCTGCATCGAAATGCCCAAAATATTTCTAAGTTGTTTTCACAAAGTTTCAGTTTAACTTGAATCACTTGCCTAGGGAAATTATTCCCGACCCAAACTTTATTTACTTGCTTTTTGTAATTATCGTTAGCAATATGAGGCTAAACATTGTCATTTTGCAGTTTCTTTCTAACCAGTCCAGTTGTCGTTTAAATTTCCAATCAAACTCAAAACCCTGACTACCATTTACTTAATTTCTGCAAGTTTCTTTGAAGTGAGGGCTTCAG
Source organism: Cyprinella venusta (assembly GCA_038021265.1). Taxonomy (NCBI): domain Eukaryota; kingdom Metazoa; phylum Chordata; class Actinopteri; order Cypriniformes; family Leuciscidae; genus Cyprinella; species Cyprinella venusta. The sequence goes on from CM075874.1 coordinate 8,585,478, forward strand.
AGCACAGCTGTTTACAGCGTTTGCTCTCTTCTATCGCACTATTTGTTTTAGGACTGTTCAGATTACTGATAAAGTTATCCAATTTATACATCATAGTTCATACTCACCTGAAATTATTGCAGAAATGGAGGCGGCAATCTTTGAACAACCCAGCTTGGCTTCTGCGTGATGAAACTGCAAAGTATACTGCAAAATCACAGTTACATATACTGGTCCATGCCAATTTGGGTCCCAACTTTTTATTTTTCCCCGGAATCATTCCTGATGCATCCCTGGCAAACAACCCTGTTTTTGTTAGTCTCCCTAACTGCCTGATTCACTAAATTCGGGGTACCCCTATCTGAGATGGAAGAGATAGAGTAGGTTCGCGGTGCCCTGGAACTTAAACCCAATCCAGGGACGTAATTTGCTGGGGTGTTGCTACACCAACAATGCCCAGTGGCGCCCCCACAAAGCATGCTTCGCTTGCGCTGTCTGCTCTTGTTAACTTTAAACAATGCTATCAGCGACTTTTCTTTATACTTTAACCCTTAAGTATAATAACTCTTCACTCTCCTCATCGGAGTGAAGCTCTTTGACTTTTCTTTATACTTTAACCCTTAAGTATAATAACTCTTCACTCTCCTCATCGGAGTGAAGCTCTTTGACTTTTCTTTATACTTTAACCCTTAAGTATAATAACTCTTCACTCTCCTCATCGGAGTGAAGCTCTTTGACTTTTCTTTATACTTTAACCCTTAAGTATAATTAACTTCTTCACTCGCCTCATCGGAGTGAAGACTCTCCCGACCTCCTTCAAAATCTCTTCCAGTCAGACAGCCCTAACAATTAACAAAAGCTTACTACCTTGTTTGTTGATTTGCCAGGGGTGTCACCGAGAATAATTGCCAGCGCATCCTCCACCAAACTGTTAGGGGTTAACAGTCAAAGGACCCAGAACCAGACATGAAGAATGAAGACCCGGAGTCAGAATTATAAAAAATTAAAGAAAAGTTTACTGAATATAGTTTGCAGTTTCATCAGCAGAAGTCAGCTTCAAGACTCACTCAGGAGTTCGTAGGCCGCCCTCTTACAGTTACAACAATCACAGTAGTTATACCATTTTCAAGGTCTAAGCTACGTCATTTCTTACACGTTGAATGATTCTCATTGGCTAAGAAATAGATAAACACAGTAATTTTCCTCACATACACAGATAGACAAAGCATATCTCCATCGATGATGCATCTGACATTCAGAGGAACGTCATGACCTTCCAGGTCACAGATTGTCCAGAACATGTCCAGAACAACCAACCCGGTCTCATCCCAATTCGTCATATAACTGACGTTTTGGGACGTCTTTTGACCATTCGTCAATATACGACTTTTTAGGGCCCCCTTAAACGTCGGTAGATGACGTTATGGGATCCTAACTCTACCCCATACCTAAACCTAACCCTAAACCCAACTCGTCACCTAACTGACGTTAAAGGTAAAGTGTCAGTTGTATGACGACCCGGGATCGTCATCTACCGACGTTTAAGGGGGCCCTAAAAAGTCGTATATTGACGAATGGTCAAAAGACGTCCCAAAACGTCAGTTATATGACGAATTGGGATGAGAATGTGTTAGAACAACAACTCAAGTCAATCTCAAATAATGACAGTGGTTCCTTAACCTGCAACTGGAGTAAGACTTTAACAAAGAAATGGTGCCTTAAACTATTTGCTTCAATGACCCCTTTATGTTTTAACACTCATACATAAACCAAAATCCCTATTTCCCTATTATTTTCACTGTTACCGCATTCACATAGGACACTAGCAAATAAGAGCTCCTATCAAGGCTGAAGAGAGTCTGAGCGGCTTATTATCAGTTAAGTGTACCAAAACATAATGGTAAAACATTCACTCGTTTGGGAGAAAAACAGATAACATTTGCTCCTCAGAAAGCAAATATAATAGAAAGAATACATTTTAATACAACAATTAAAATTCAATATAGCAATGCTCAATATAGCTTGACCATCGGTACAGAGAAGTATCATATATGTTGGACATATGTGTTCACGACGCCTTTAGGATCCATAAACCTTTCTCCTGAGACCAGAGAAAGAGACAAATGGCCTTGTGCACCTAAAAGAAGCTGGTTACTTACATCAGCATGCATTTAAGAATATGATTTCACAAGCAAAAGTACAATAAATGATTAAGTAATAATGAACATACTTAATTATCGATTTCATAAAAGAAATACATAAGCATTCAAAAGAATATATGATATATATATGCTGAAGAGGCAAGGGATTTTGACCACCCCCTTCAATATATATATATATATATATATATATATATATATATATATATATATATTTATTTATTTATATATATATATATATATATATATATATATATATATATATATATATAGTCTATTAACTCACTGTCATCTATTGCAACTTATTTCTTCTCCCTCTTCATCGTTTTTCTGCCATTTTCTCCTCTGCTAAAGAAACTCTTAAGCCTCTAAAAAGTCCTCATCTGTACGCCTAACAATTTTGACCTTAAGACCTCTTTTAAGGGTTAAGATTCTTTCTGAATTACTTTTTTCTTTACTATGAATTTTTCTTTAATTTTAAGAGTAAACGCCCACATTTCTAAGAATTTTCTTAGAATTTTATCACTAGGAGCTACTTTTTGCATTAAGATTCTTTATGAATACGGGCCCAGGTTTTTAACGCATATCCAAGTGTTTGTGTGAAGCGCGCACTGCATGTCACTGAGCCGCGACCGCAACACTAGGCTACATATTCCTATCAACAGTGAAAAAATACATTATAGCTACATAATACATTATTTACTTTTATTTGTGTAAACTCACAATAACAAGAAAACGTTGTGTAGGCCTATTTGTAAAATAAAATATTTTTGTTTTGTTAAAAATATTATTTAATCAGGCGTGCTCTCCGTATAGCGCGTCTCATAAATGAGCTTAAACAAAAGCCTATCTAAAGCTTGAAATGTCCACTTTTAAACGAAAGCAAATTAGCCTACGTCTGATTATAGGCGTACAATCCGAAAGGTGCATCTCAAGGTGCATCTGCTTTACAGCGGAGATGGAGATCGCCCGTCCGTCACAAGAAAACTGTTTATTTAAGCAATAAAAATCCATCGTTATTTTTCAGACACATTTATTATGATTAGCCTATAAATCACCTATAAATCATCTCTCTATGGTTCCAGAGACAGTTTTCTCATTTAGCAATGCAGGCAAAATATAGTTTTTAGAAAGTTAAATCTTTTTCCATATTAATTTGCAAATATTTCAAATGTTTAATAAAGGCAAAAAGTCAATGTTATTTATTTTTTATTCACAAACTCTTGGATATGCGTCAAAATCTTGTGTTTATTTGTGATAATCTCAGCCCTGTATTATTGTCTAACCTTATGACTGACATTTGACGAATTGCTTTGTTTCTTTTTTTGATAAAAGCATCTATAGCCTATCTATGTAGCCTAAATGTAGACTAATAATAATAGCCTAATTATTATCATTAGGCCTTTTATTTGCGTTTCTAACTTTAAATGAGTTCACTTGAGACAGGAATATGCTAATCATAAAACAATTTATGAATATTTTATTATTATAGGCCTATAACTTTGTGTTTGTGTTATATTTATTTTTTAATGTGAAGTCCTGGACGCTTGTCCCGAGAAAAATGGCGTTCGTCAGGTCCAGTCTTGTATCCAGCATCTCACGGCACGGGGGTTTCGGATGCCCCACCGCCTGTGATGAGAAGACCAACGCCTGTGAAGAGACGACTCACCGCCTGCGACATGTTATGGCGCCGTTTAATACATAGACAATATTTATATTTAATACTTATATATAAAAATATGAATGTAAGCCAGAGGAGAACTGGCCCCGACTTAGCCTGGGTTCTCCCAAGGTTTTTTTCTCCATCCAATCTGATGGAGTTTTGGTTCCTTGCCACTGTCGCCTTGCTTTTGGCTTGCTTAGTCGGGATTATTTAGGATTATTTAATATACTAACAATATTATCGATCTGTGTTGTACTCAGAGCCGGACAGTATCGGAGTACATTTACTTGAGTAGAGTACTTAAGTACAATTTTGAGGGATCTGTACTTTACTCGAGTACCATTTTTGGGCAGTACTCATGAGGGACTTTACTCAAGTACATATGAGGGGGAAATATTGTACTCTTTACTCCACTACATTTCTATCCATAACTGTGAGTAAAAAGTAACTACTTCTAAAAAAAATGGAAATAAGAAACATCTCACCTCGCCTCAAGAACAGCTGGCCAGAAACAAAAGTTATTTTTCACGGATTATATTGCTTTAACATGCAAAACTTTGACAATTTCGGTCTTCGTGAGTATAATAGTCAAAACATAGTCGGTTTTGTCTTTAATAAACATAAAACACATGCCAGTATAATGAACACAGAATCCGTGCACTAGCTCTTAAAGTGACAGCAATCACATTTGTCGGTCATTAATTTTGTCGTCAAAACAACAAAAGAGAGCTTTAAGTTAAGGGAATCAGGATTAATAGCCTATGTATTTAATTTATTCAGGACTAAAATACTATCCAGTGTTATTTTCCATTTGATTACTTTATTCAGTTTCTGTCTATGAATAAAAACTTTTCTCTTTATTTGTCTTTAATTGTATCTTTATTCTATTGTATTTATTTGTGCAACTTTTTTCAATTTAATTGAACAATTTAAATCAAGCTTCGTGCTGTGTAAAATCTTAACATTACCCCATTGTAAAAATGCAATGAGGGCAAACATTCTCATTGTCTCTTCTGTAGTTTCAAGGTTCATAGGGAAAATTATGACATTAATCATAGACTTTGTTTAAAAATAAAGTCCATCTATATACAAAATAATGTCAACTAGACTCTTTATTCAGACTATTATCAGAGTCATATCAGTGAATCAGATCACCATTTGATGACAATAACATCATCAATAAATGTCCAACATCAGCTGATGTTTTCTATTGCCATAACAAAGGTGTAAAAAAAAACACAGTTAAAGCAGCCAGAGAAACACTAATATTAAAAACATAAAGGTCAAGATCTGATCTCAATCATGGTGACATCACATTTCAGTGACAGTTAAAGTTTTTTGCACTTTATTTGAATTATATGGTTATATGGCACTTTATGTGAATTTTATGGTTTTTGTTTGCTGCCAGTCATTTGACCCTTTTTTTTACAATTTTTGTACAATGAAGATATTTGATCATTATAATGCAGGAAATAATTGTAAATGTGTGTTTTTCGGTTTATTTAATTTAGGATGTTTTACTTTATAATGTTACCGTTTTTTTGCGGGGGCTGCCGGTCATTTAACCGTTTTATCATTTAATTGTTTTGTTACTGTTTAATTACAGATTATATTTGTAATTTTACATACCTTTTTATGCAATTTAAGAAAACAGAAAAAATACTGTATGAAAAATACAATTAATTTTCTGTATAAAAAATGTGAATGACTGGAATTTGTCATTAATGTCACAATAACTCAAATAACAGCTGCATTTTTATTTTACAGATATTATTTGTAATTTGACCGTGTTTTGAGTACAATTTAAAATGAAAGAAAATGATTGTCAAAAAAATCACAGTTATTTTCTTTGACAGTGTACTCATTGACTGCTTTGATATTCAGCCATACAAGAGTCCTTATTTTACCTACTGAACATATTTTTGGCCAAAGAGTTCTTGAAAATTAAGCTCATAAACAGAATGACCTCTTATCATGTGATTTCAGCCAGACAGATATTTGACCTACTGAACATGTTTCTGGCCCAAAAGTACTTGATCTTGAACTTTCCATACATGTACTCAAACTCCAACAGATGCTTCCTAAGCCATAGAGAAGTCCATCTGAGCTATTGAACTCATTTCTGGTCAAAGGTTCTCTAAAGGTTTTAAACAATATAAACTTATAGACTCCTTATATAAGCTATTCAGAGGTTCATTTTTGACCTAATGAACATAGTTCTGACCCACGGGTACTCCTGAACTTGGATTACAAATTTAAGAATATTTTTTTTATTTAGATTCTGTATATTAAATTTAGCATTTGCAACAGGGGATGATATCCGCTAATTTTCAGTTTGCTGAGACTCCCACCCTTTGTCTCACTGACAAAGTAAAGGTTCGATCAATCTCAGGTTAATTGGATTAGCATCTCAAGGCTCGAATAACTGCTATGCTGTCATCTCATGATCAGGGCTGGGGAATTTTCCTGTAACCATAAAGCATGCATTTACATTTGCTTTGTTACATTTGCTTTGTTTCCTCACCCCTTGAAATGGATAAGAACAGTTCTGTATTTTAGTTTAGTCAGACTATTTTTGAGATGACTATCTTTCCCAAAAGTACTTGATCTTGAACCTTCATACTCATATAACAGATGCTTCCTAAGCCATAGAGAAGTCCATGTCTAAGCTATTGAACTCATTTCTGGTCAAAGGTTCCTCAAAATGTTTTAAACAATATAAACTTATGAATGAAATGATGACATTTAAGAGTTCCTTTTGACCAGGTTTTCAAAAACCTGTGATTAAGCATAACATTACTGGATCTGTTGAATTATACTGTCAATCACACAAAATTAACAATTAATATAATTAGAGATTAGTGTACCAGGCCACGGCGTGATGGTTTTGAAAATAAAAGAAATACCTTATCATATTTTGTCTTGTTTTGTTTTTTGGTATAACAAATGTGTTTTATAAACCATAGCAGTAATTTAACACTGAGGGTTTTGCTGTGAACACATCTCTGTCTGTCTCTTGTCTGATATTAAGGGAAGTGGCGAAAGATTCGAGTCCCAGCTGAGCGAGAACGCCTTTACCCTCACACCAAAGATGAGTGAACTGCAGACACATTTTCTATAGGTGTGAATGTGTGTTTTACTGCCTACAACCCTCGGAACAATGTTAAATCAATGTTTATGTGTCTGATAACTGCACTGAATCGACATCACTTTTGCTCCCGCAAGTAATGCAGACATTAGTTTTTAAATTTCATCCAAAAATCAATGGTAATGGCATTGAATCATGTTACAATGCAATGTTGGTTTAACACCATGCTTGCACTCTCAGAAGATACACAATAAGTGACTTAATGCCACACAGCCTGAAATCAAATGGAAATAAAAGAAGACAATGCATCTCTGAAGATCTGATTGAACACCTCCACAAACAGCATTACCAGCTTCACTTATTACTAACCAAACTGACTTTGTCTCTGCCAGACGTCAGCAGAAGCTCTTATTGAGAATGAACAGAGGTGTATATGTTATTTTATTCAAAATGTTTGGTCACCTTCACACCATGTCATTTTTATGTGAGTTATGGTCTTCTATGGTCAGTATATACTAAAACACATAATATGTTGCAAAGGGAACCAGAAACACGGATGATCAGGTGATCATAAAGTAGAATAATTCATTAATCTTATCAATGACCAATAGTGGTTATTTATTATTAATAGAGAATAATTCAGTAATCTTATCACTGACCAAGAGTGGTTATTTATTATTACAGATTATTTTCATCAACAAAGCTTTCTTGTTACAGAACTATTCATAACTGTATCGAAGACCACAAACTCTTATTAATGCAGACATCTAGTGGCTATATTGAAATTTCGTCTTGCTTTAACTGTAGGTTTCCAACAGATGGCAGCAACCTCCCCCTAAAAATCATGGCACATTTTTCATATTATCATCATGAATGAAATTGCTTTCTTCTCGTGTTGGAAGTGCCGAAGTGATGACGTCACTTTGTAGGACAACTCGGAAGATAGCGGCGCATGGGTTCCCTTGATCGAAAATCTATGCATTTTTCCCATAGACTTTTGGAAAATCGCAAAAAATAATATCTGTGTTTAACTAAGAGTTGTGACCCTTACACGTTTTGTCTATCAAGATAATCTTTACAAGTTAATCCAAAATGTATACATTTTAAAGACTTTTAATGTCTCCTCTAAAGTTTTTAAAAAACACAAGCATACACTGTAGTATTCCTGCTTTGGTTACGTTTTTATAACGCACTTCATGGTGAAAGGAAGGACGACAACATGAAGATCGTTTACTTCTTTTAATGTCTCCTCCCGGCAATAGTCCACAACAACATAACACACACTACGCACATTTCACTCCCTCCGCCTCTAAGCAGGCACTATTTAACATTAGTATGGCCCTGTCCCAAATCGCGCACTTCACGCGGACTTGCGGTCTCGTGGACTTTGATTGCGCGTGCTCGCCGAGTCCACGAGTCCGTAGGGTGTCCCATTTGGCATTTTAACGCTCTGAAGTGTGCTCAGCAGCGCCCCCTTTGTACCCTTGAAGCGGTCTTCCGCGAAGCCCGCATAGATGCAGGCTCCGCGCACTTCAACTACCCAGGAATCCTTGCGAAAGGCCAATCAGACAACAGATGGGAGGAGATTTCACTCACGGACTGTAAACATGACTGAGAAGAGAACATTTAAGAGTTTAATTATGTTTTTTTATGACATAGGCGAACATTTTACCAGTTGTTACTTACAGTTTATATTATCAACCAGTGGTTGTATCTCAAACGTAATAGCTGTTGAATATACGATTGCATTATGATTCATTACATAAATAGAACCGTCATATAAACATAGTATAAATTTTGAAACCTATACATTTTTCTTAAACTCGTCTTCATTTTGTGTTAAATTGAATATTATGTAGTTCACATGGATACGATTTTGGAAAATAAAATAAGTTCTGTTTTCGATGCTAAAGAATGGAATTTTTTTTAATGATATGTTTGTGTCATTTAAAAAATAAATATTATATATTTCTAATAAAGGGACTGATGAGATGATCTTTAAGTTTATTCAGCTCCGTATGGAGAGGGATAACTGTTAGGGCTTTCAGAGGCGTGAGGAACGAGTTCCTGTTTCCGGCGTGACGATCGAGTCTGTCCCAAAAATACCTCTCAATGCACCCTCGCGGACTCGCGCTAAGGGCCCTATAGGTCTGCACTGCATGACGTCACCGAAGTGTGGACTCTGAGGAAGTCCACAAGTCCGGAGTGTGCCATTTGGGACAGGGCCAATAAGTGTGCAACAACACCGGACTTGCGGTCTCGTGGACTTTGATTGCGCGTGCTCGCCGAGTCCACGAGTCCGTAGAGTGTCCCATTTGGCATTTTAACGCTCTGAAGTGTGCTCAGCAGCGCCCCCTTTGGCCCTGTCCCAAATCGCGCACTTCACGCGGACTTGCGGTCTCGTGGACTTTGATTGCGCGTGCTCGCCGAGTCCACGAGTCCGTAGGGTGTCCCATTTGGCATTTTAACCCCCTGGGGACCAAAAACGCGCCCCCGCGTTTTGATCGTTTTTTTTCACACAGCTGCAACATAGACTTAAAATACTCCGTCATTGATGGTCATATAAATAAAATCGATACATGATTATAAACTATAGAGGGTCTTCTTTTTTTGTGTACACTCTTATTAATATCAAAACCTTGTGTTTTTGTAAAATAAATAAATTAAACAAGGTGCGCTTTCAGCTCACTCTGTCTCCGCAAAAATCTTTCTGAAACGCGTCCGAAAAAAGAGCTGTAACTCATTAAATACTTATCACAGACACACGAAAAATCTCTCTTTATGAAGCTGAGATTTTCTTCTTTTAATTTAAGTCATTTATATAAAAAGCAACTACTCTCAGTTGATGTAATCTGTATGAAAAGAAAGAGATGTCAGGATTTTCCCTTTCACCTCATTACAGCAAATGAGGTAGGCCTACTAATGTGACCGCGCCCACTGGGAGCGCGTGCTATTCAAATTCTAATGTTGAGGCAAGCCATGAAAACGCCCACATGGATAAAAACATACAGTTTATGCCCATATCGATAAAAACACAGTTTATTACGGATAACCTCGTCCTATTCTTTAGTCTTGCATGCGCAGTGAGGAGATCCTGGAAAAAAGTTACCTTATACTTTCATTTTGAGGAGCACGGATTCAGCTGATGCAGTAAGTCATTTATTATAAGTGCTTTGTTCTAATCGCGTTATTGAATACAAAGACTGTGTAAATATCAAATACGCGTCTGATAGGAAAGAATAGACGAATTCACAGACGCGCGCGCAGTGCGTTCATTCACTTTCGCTTTCATTGGAACAAGATTCTCATGTGACATCCTTACATTAGTAAGATAACATTATTTATCTGTACCTATAACCAAAAAGTGTGTTTAAATATGATTCGGGCGTGTGGACGGATGTACGAACGAACGTTCATTTAGTTAGAGACTGTTTAGAGTTCTGCTCATATTATTTTCTTAGCCACACACACGAATCATATTTAAACACACGGTTAGCGTTTAAAACATCTTGATGTTTTAAACTCTAACTCTGAACCAATTCTACATGGCCCATATAATATTTGACCAGGATTTGTTTCCAGGTATGACAAAAAATGGGTTTTGACTTTCATTTATACTTTGATTTTATACATACATGAAGAGTTCAGATGCAAAAGCCTCTAAGTGCCATTTGAATTTTTTCTAGAATGATCATTTTTATCAAGCTTGTATATTCAACTTCAGTAACTTCACATAATGGCAATGAAGACTACCAATTAATTGTCATTTAAGTGAAATTACTGAACTTAAAGCTTACAAGCTTAAATGATCATTCTAGAAGAATTTAAAATGGAACTTAGAGGCTTTTGCATCTGTATATATATATATAAACTCAGCAAAAAAAGAAACGTCCTCTGACTTTCAACTGTTTTTTCTTTCAGTAAACTTAATGTGTGTAAATATTTGTATGAACACTAAAAGAGTCAACACCATAAGACATAAACTAAAAATGTTTCAAAGACATGTGACTAACAGAAAGAGAATAATCTGTCCCTGAATGAAGGGAGGCTCAAAATCAAAAGTACCAGTCAGTATCTGGTGTGGCCACCAGCTGCTTGAAGTACTGCAGTGCATCTCCTCCTCATGGACTGGACCAGATTTGTCAGTTCTTGCTGTGAGATGTTACCCCACTCTTCCACCAAGGCACTTGCAAGTTCCTGGACATTTCTGGGGGGAATGGCCCTAGCCCTCACCCTGCGATCCAACAGGTCCCAGACGTGCTCAATGGGATTGAGATCCGGGCTCTTCGCTGGCCATGGCAGAACACTGGCATTGCTGTCATGCAGAAACTCACGCACAGAACGAGCAGTATGGCTGGTGGCATTGTCCTGCTGGAGGATCATGTCCGGATGAGCATGCATAAAGGGTACCACATGAGGGAGGAGGATGTCTTCCCTGTACCGCAAGGCATTGAGATTGCCTGCAATGACAACAAGCTCAGTCCGATGGTGATGTGATATACCGCCCCAGACCATGACGGACCCCCCACCTCCAAATCGGTCCCGCTCCAGAGTACAGGCCTCGGTGTAACGCTCATTCCTTCGACGATAAACACGAATCCGTCCATCACCCCTGGTGAGACAAAACCGTGACTCATCAGTGAAGAGCACTTTTTGCCATTCCTGTCTGGTCCAGCGAAGGTGGGTTTGTGCCCATAGGCGGCGTTGTTGCTGGTGATGTCTGGTAAGGACCTGCCTTACAACAGGCCTACAAGCCCTCAATCCAGCCTCTCTCAGCCTATTGCGGACAGTCTGAGCACTGATGGAGGGATTGTGTGTTCCTGGTGTGACTCGGGCAGTTGTTGTGGCCATCCTGTACCTGTCACGCAGGTGTGATATTCGGATATACCGATCCTGTGCAGGTGTTGTTACACGTGGTCTTCCACTGCGATGATGATCAGCTGTCCTTCCTGTCTCCCTGTAGCGCTGTCGTAGGCGTCTCACAGTGCGGACATGGCAATTTATTGCCCTGGCCACATCAGCAGTCCTCATGCCTCCCTGCAGCATGCCTATTGCACGTTCACGCAGATGAGCAGGGACCCTGGGCATCTTTCTTTGGGTGTTTTTCACAGTCGGTAGACAAGTCTCTTTAGTGTCCTGCGTTTTTAGAACTGTGACCTTAAGTGCCTACTCTCTGTAAGCTGTTAAGGTCTTAATGACCATTCCACAGGTGCATGTTAATTAATTGATTATGGTAAATTGAACATGCATGGAAAACATTGTTCAAACCCTTTACAATGAAGATCTATAAAGTTATTTGGATTTTTATAACATTATTGTTGAAATACACAGTCCTGAAAAAGGGACGTTTCTTTTTTTGCTGAGTTTATATATATATATATATATATATATATATGTATGTTGTCCTTTCATTTTTTTTCTTGTCTGACTCACCTGAATGAAAGGCTCATTATTATGCATGTCTTTGTCTCTCTCAGGTGTGAATCACCTAATTATACATGATGGGGCTGGCCTGTTCACGCCCATTCGCATATTGCCTTGGCAAACAAAAAAATGTTTTTCACAATATAACTAACCCAATTCACAGTTTTATGTGAATGATTAGGAGGATGATTTTCAGATCATTGTGAAGAAAAAACCCTAGGCAACAACATCAATCAGTCAAAAGTCTTGTGGACGCATATTTCACATGTGTTTTGTGGCCTTATTTCAGAAACTTTTAGTTTTTAGTTTTTACTTTTTACTTTTAGTTTTTACAATAACCACGCATAAACAATATTCTCTCAAAAATACAAACATGTACAAACATGTTGCTCATATGTCATGGTTGCCCTGTTTCTTCTAAATATAGTGTAATTTCACCTGTGCCATTAATATGTTTATAAGCAGCTGAAAAAAACACAGATGTCAGGGCATGTCAGAACCTCTCAAGGACCCCAAATACACCTTGGTCCCCAGGGGGTTAACGCTCTGAAGTGTGCTCAGCAGCGCCCCCTTTGTACCCTTGAAGCGGTCTTCCGCGAAGCCCGCATAGATGCAGGCTCCGCGCACTTCAACTACCCAGGAATCCTTGCGAAAGGCCAATCAGACAACAGATGGGAGGAGATTTCACTCACGGACTGTAAACATGACTGAGAAGAGAACATTTAAGAGTTTAATTATGTTTTTTTATGACATAGGCGAACATTTTACCAGTTGTTACTTACAGTTTATACAAACATATTATCAACCAGTGGTTGTATCTCAAACGTAATAGCTGTTGAATATACGATTGCATTATGATTCATTACATAAATAGAACCGTCATATAAACATAGTATAAATTTTGAAACCTATACATTTTTATTAAACTCGTCTTCATTTTGTGTTAAATTGAATATTATGTAGTTCACATGGATACGATTTTGGAAAATAAAATAAGTCCTGTTTTCGATGCTAAAGAATGGAATTTTTTTAATGATATGTTTGTGTCATTTAAAAAATAAATATTATATATTTCTAATAAAGGGACTGATGAGATGATCTTTAAGATTATTCAGCTCCGTATGGAGAGGGATAACTGTTAGGGCTTTCAGAGGCGTGAGGAACGAGTTCCTGTTTCCGGCGTGACGATCGAGTCTGTCCCAAAAATACCTCTCAATGCACCCTCGCGGACTCACGCTAAGGGCCCTATAGGTCTGCACTGCATGACGTCACCGAAGTGTGGACTCTGAGGAAGTCCACAAGTCCGGAGTGTGCCATTTGGGACAGGGCCACTATATTGAGAATGAGGAGTCACGTGCCGATTTGAGCTGGTCGGCCATACGCACAACCGGCACTGCGTCATAGAATGTCTCTGAATAGGTTCACGCCCACTTTTGGGGGAAACAAACTAGACTCCCCATAGACTTCAATACAAAATAACGGCAAAACCCAACGCCCGTACACAGCCGACATGCGTAAATAACTTAAGAAAATACTTATATACACCATGTCAAGTAATTATATGTCCACCCTGCCTGCCATAGAGCGTGAAAGATACATTTTTTATATCCGTTATCAAGCCCAGGCTATCTGCCATCATCATCATAAATTCATAAGATATACTTTAAGGTTTTTTACTTTAAAAAAACGAAATAAAATCATTCACTGGCTTGCCTGTTGACTCGATGAGGTACAAATAAATGTCCGGGTAAGACACCTCTGGCCACTGTGGAGTTTTTACCCAAATTTCACATAGGGAGAATAAAGGGACATGTTTTTAAATTGGCCAAATTAAGTTTTTGTATGTATCTTCCATGCTCTATGGCAGGCAGAGTGGACATATAATTACTTGACATGTTGGTAACACTTTATTTTACGACCCGCAAACAACCGGGTAAGTACACAATAATTACGGTGTACGTTTCTGTAATTATAGTGTAGGCCTACTTCCATGTAAGTATAAGGGAACAATATATGTTAAGTTTGGGGTAATACAGGGGTAACAAGCAGGTATACAACCTGCAAATTACTTCGTAAGTACACTGAAATTACGATGAACGTTTCTGTAAATATAGTGTACTTCCGTGTAGGTATAAGGGAACAATATGTAAGTTTGGGGTAAATAGGGGGTTACAAGCACCACTTTAATTTACAGCCCGCAGAGTTACACTTACCCTGTAACTACACAGAACAAGGGGGTAACAAAGCACCACTTTAATTTACAGCCCGCAATGGTTACACTTCCCCTGTAAATACACAGAACAAGGGGGTATCAAACGCTATGTAGCAATACGAAACAACACTATTTGCACTGTAATTACAGAGAATGGTACTGTTATCAATTCCACAGTATATTTGCCCTGACATTTAAGTGTCATTGCAATTCAATGGGATAAGGTAAGTACTAAGTACCACAAGGTACAGTCTAAATTAAAATCATAACAGAAAATAATTATTTTGATTTAACATTAAGTAATCTAGTAAGAAAAGACAATAAATTTGATTTTTATCATATATCATATATGTATGTGTATGTATATATATATATATATATATATATATATGAGGAGTTCTTTTCCAAAACGCTATAAATCCATTTCAATAGTTTTCAGGAAAACTACATTTTTTACCTAGACCCACACATTTTGTGAATATTCAAATTATCCTGTTGAAATGTTTTATTGGATCAGTCTCAACATTTTGAACAATGATTATTAAATCAAACAACAATATTGTTAATGATAAATTAAAAGTTAATTTTATTTTATTTTTTCAAAACGCTATCCATCCATTTTTTGTCTCATTCTTAGTAAATTCATTTTTAGTAAAGTGTCAAACCTCAAACAAATAGTACAAATTTCAACATATGCATGAAAAAACTAATTATTAAAAAAAATGATCAATAATGATAACGATATATTCAAAAAAGGATGGGCACCTTCTCACCCCCAAGGCGTCACCTAACTGACGCTTCGGGAGCATTTTGACCATGCTTCAATGTTTGACGCTTTAGGCGCCCTCTAGCGTCAGTAAGATGACGCCCTAGGATCGCGTGTACCCTACCCCCACCCCACACCTAAACCTAACCGCGTCCTTCAACTGACGCTTTCCTTTAGCGTCAGTTAGATGACGCCGTGGGATGACTGGGATCGCGTCATGTAAGTGACGCTAAAGGGCGCCTAAAACGTCAAATATTGAAGCATGGTCAAAGGTGACGCCTTGGGGTGAGAATGTGTTGCAAGCATGCACACACACAGGCGTGAGCAAAGCGGTGACGCTTAAATATAAGTAAAAAAAACAACCATAAAATAAACATAGGCTATACGTTTCACATTTCTGTTTAATAATATTACGTTACTTATTTTTATTATTTCATCTATGTAGAGTAGGCTATGAAAAGGGAACCGCATGAGATGAGTAAGATAGATAGGATCAAAATTCAAAAGCTGCCCAATATCGAAAAATATTAGGAGGTCAGACACGATTTTGACCACTTATTCAGTTTTGTTTTGTAGAAAGCTTGTAAATTTCGTTTGATATAAATTGTATATTCATTTTAATAAATGTGTCATCACAAATTGACTGGATTAAAACATTAGAACCAATATCAGACAATATAATCAGGACACAGGCGGGCAGGTGAACCGGAGCGCGTGAACCGAAACACCGCGATGCTTGCCTCACAGAGAACTAAGCTACAGAATGCTTTAAATGTCTTCTTTTAAACAAAACAATTAAAAACGAAAATAAATTGGCAACTCTCTGCGTATGTAGGCTAATTCGAAGTTTGCGTTTCTATAGGCCTATGCGCGTTCACTGCGAAGATGGCAAGTAAGCATCATCAACTTTATCTTTGTTGCTGACACTGACACTAGTTTATTAATAAATAATTCAAATGTTTCATGCATAATCATTACTTTTGTCGGTTCTTTGTGGCAAGCTTTATGCATGCGTTGAGATGCGGAATAGGCAATTAAATACGCTCATGGTTTCTCTCCCATTTAATTAAATCAATATGTGATTACTGATTAGACAAATGGCTTAAATGATCTACTTCTAGTCGACTAGAAAACTAGGACTCATTTTGAGGAATGAATGAACATAAACAAACCTCTGCTCAGAGTGCCGCCGTGCTGGATTGCGTAGAACGCTCATCGAATTCGAGGATTTATCGCGTTTTGCAGCGAAAGCAGGTTCTGTCCACAGCAGAATGACATGACAAACTCATTTTTTTTAAAATGGCGTTTATCGCGTTTTGGAAAAGAACTCTTCATATGTTTAATTTTCAACCCACAGATGTCCAAATTACCCTGTAACATTGCACAAGAACATATTTAGCCAGAAATGTGATACATTTTATTAACAGACCTACATTTTTGGTCTGGAATATATTAAAAGAATAGATACCTGTTATTTTTTAACTAATTAAATAATTTGCTTGTATATCTGCTTGTTACCCCCTTATTACCCCAAACTTAACATATTGTTCCCTTATACCTACATGGAAGTACACTATAATTACAGAAACATGCATCGTAATTTCAGTGTACTTAACAAAGTTATTTGCAGGTTGTATATCTGCTTGTTACCCCTTTATTACCCCAAACTTAACATATTGTTCCCTTATACTTACACGGAAGTACACTATAATTACAGAAACGTACACTGTAATTTCTCTGTACTTACCTGGTTGTTTGCGGGTCGTAAAATAAAGTGTTACCGACATGTTTTATGTAAGTGATTTCTTAAGTTATTCACGTCTGTCGGTTGTGTATGGACGTTGGTTTTTGCCGTTATTTTGTATTGAAGTCTATGGGGAGTCTAGTTTGTTTTTTCCCAAAAGGGGGTGGGGACAAAATGGACAGTTAAGTTCCCGGATGTGCCGGTTGTGCGTATGATGGTAGGAGACGCTATCGGTTACCAGTGGCAACCTATGGCAACGCCTTTAGAACCTTGTTAGAGTTCCCCACAGAGACGCGACTAAACATTCCAGAGCTCCTTAATTTTCGCACATTTATTATTTTGAAATATTCGTTTTCATTTATATAATAAATATGCTATATGGATTTTTACGTCATAGAAATAATTATATAAATCATTACATTATTATAATAATTGTTTGGCATTAAAACACCATTGATAATGTAATGCAGACTGAGACTCTCGTACCTAAAAAGATGTTTGAGCCTTTTTTATTGTCCTGTTACAAATCAATGTTTTTTACTTTGTTCAACGAGCAGTTCATGGGTTGAAGGCTGAAGCTCTTAATTTTGATCTCTCAGAGAGCACGAGATTGATGCATTTAACCTTAAAATGTACTCGAACCCCCCTAGAGGCACAGAGTCCACCCAACATCCACAAGTACAACAACGTTCCTTTAAAGTCAGTAAAACTGTAAATGCACTATTAAAAAGTCCTTGGAAAAAATATACCTTTGGCCTGCTTAAGAGGGGACATCCTGCCCAGGGGGCCCTGAACTCTTAATCCGGCCCTGCCGGAGACGAGGGCCGGTGCTCTACGAAATTTCCCGGAAGATTTTTTGGTCCCACTCCGCCCTAGCCTGGATGCCAGCCCGAACTCCGCCCACAACATTTTTTGGACGGGAAGTTCAGTCTGGACTCGATCCATTGAGGAGTAATTATGATCGGTTCAGAAACCATCGGGCCAATCAAATTGCCAGGGCGGGCTTTATACGATGATGGACAGGTGATCTGAAGGGACGTAATCATCACGTTATCAAAGAGCGCTTACTGTCTTCCCTCAGAGTTGACTGCAGCTGGAGAATTGAGATGTACAGATTCCGCTGTCGCGTCTGTTGTGAAATAAAATCGACAGAGCATTAATTTTAATAGACAAACAGAAAACTGCAATCAAGGCATTTGTCGATTGGAAAGATAATTTTGCCATCCCACATGAAAAGTGTTTCGGGAAAAGTGTAACTTATCAGCTGGCTCTGACGGTCGGTCGCTAAGAAGATGGGACGTAATGAAAAGCCTGTGGTCGTTGTGGTTTCTCCTTTGGTCGCATTCATGAAGGAGTAAGTAAAAGAAGCAACACTCGTTATTTAACTTCTAAAATAAGTAAAGCTGGGCTACGTTCTGTATTTGACAACTGTATGCAAAGTAGCTGACTTACTGCGTTGCTCTGACTGGTTGTAGGTTTACCGACTCTCCAATTGAGTGCAGAGTTGTTTTTTTCCTGGTTCGGTTAAGACACGCCTCATAATCAAAGCCTAACACAGTCTCATCCCAATTCGTCATATAACTGTCGTTTTGGGACCTCTTTTGACCATTCGTCAATATACGACTTTTTAGGGCCCCCTTAAACGTCGGTAGATGACGTTATGGGATCCTAACTCTACCCTATACCTAAACCTAACCCTAAACCCAACTCGTCACCTAACTGACGTTAAAGGTAAAGCGTCAGTTGTATGACGACCCGGGATCGTCATCTACCGACGTTTAAGGGGGCCCTAAAAAGTCGGGTTTCAGACTCATCTTCCGATAGGAAACTGAGTACATGACGAAGTCAGGCTAACTCCGCCCGTAATCTTAATTATAACTGTAGCGCCCCCTACCTGATATTCTTGTAACTAGATAGAGAACAGCGCCCCAAGTTCACTTACTATATGCCTACAGATGTTGACGTTAGGCCCCTCTGTTATCACTAACTGAAGTAAATTGCTATTTTACAACTTAAATGATAAGCTCTTATCCCCTTGTGCTATATTACTCCAATTAAATGTATCACCCCCTACAAAATGGCGTAAACCGACCTTCCAAGAAATAACACAAGTAAAAGTACAGCACAAATATAAGATTTAATTGGAATAGAAAGGTTGAATATTAAATGGCTCAAGGAATTAAGTTAAATGTGTGAAATGTTCACACAATTATCCTCACATTAACTGGATCACAATTCAGTCCAGGAAGGACAATAACTCTGATGTCAAACTCACAGGAATTAGAATACTGGCAAAAAAACAACAATATTAGACGTGTACCCAAATAAAGTAAAACCCAAGATAACTTCCTAGTTATAAACAGAAATACGTCGAATAGATCACGTTATACGTGCAGGGTTTAACACAAAATACTCTGAATAAACAGGTGTGGGCCCACACACACACCAGTCATACACTCAACCCACCCCGTGGCAGGCCTGAATCGTGGCTTGTGTTCGTGGTGGCCGGGAAACCGACAAATGGCCCCTTCACTCTCCTGAGCATAAATAAAACAAACAAATACCTCCAATCCGCGTGAGAACAACAGAGGAACCCCAAATATCACGGTTACTTGGGGCGCTATCTGGTCCTCAGTTGCCCGGAAACAGCAGCAATAAACAGTCTTTGGTCCGGTAGCCGTTTGGTTAGGTTACACGTTCCAATGCGCTAATATGTGCGGTGATGACTGACCGCAAAACTCAGATACACGCCCGAACGGCAGGTTAACCACACGGGGAAAAAACACACTATAAACACAAAGAAACACCAAAACGATTCGTCTCGGATCTACATTGCAGTTCTTCTTCTTCTTCTTCTTGTGGTGTTTAATGGCGGATTGGCAGACCAACATAAATGGTGCATTCCCGCCACCTACTGATCTGGAGTGTGGAGTATGCTTGGCTTCAAGTACACCTAAAAAAAAAAAAAAAAAAAAAAAAAAAACCTCAAATTCTATTTATTATTCCTATTTTATTTAAATATTTAAGAATTAATTCGTGAATTGTTGATTGTCTTGACCCATTTCCTAACAATACTTTTATTGAAAATGTATCAATTCCCATCCATTGTAGCTCTTGTTTTAACTGTTGTCTCTCCCATTCATATGCAGCACATTCTAAAAGAATATGCTGCACTGTTTCTAACTCCCCACATTTATCACATTTTCCTGTATCATGCTTCCCTATTTTATAAAGACTATAATTCAATGCAGTGTGACCAATTCTTAACCTTGTAATAATAACATCTTTCTTCCTATTGCCATGTCTTTTCCTCTCATTTCCAACCTGTTGTTGAATTTGATAAAGATGTCTTCCTTTACTATCATTATTCCATTCCTTTTGCCATCTTTTATTAACTTCAATTGCTATTAATCTCTTTATTTCTGATTTACTTAGTGATACATTCATCTCTATTTGAGAATGATTTAAAGCTTCCTTTGCCAACTGGTCTACCTCCTCATTACCATCCACACCCACATGTGCTGGCACCCATAGAAAAAATACCAATATCCCTAACTGCTTGGCTCTAAATAAACACTGCAAAACTTCAAATATTAAATCTTGCCGAGATTCCGATTTTCCACTCATAAGACTAGTGAGAGTAGCCATTGAATCAGTGCATATCACAGATCTAGCTGGATGAACTTCTATAATCCACTGCAGTGCTAATATAATAGCTATTACTTCAGTTGCAAATACTGAAACATGATCCGATATTCTTTTTGCAATTTTAATATTAAATGTAGGAATAAACACTGCTGCTGCAGTTCTTCCAGACTCTAGTTCCTTTGACCCATCCGTAAATATCTGTAATATGGAATAATACTCTCGATTTAAATACTGTTCAACTACTAATTCAGTGGAAATTCTATTTGGTTTATTTATTTCTTTATGTATTTCTAAGTCAATTGACGGCATGGGATACATCCAAGGAGGTATTGCTGGAATTGGAACAGATGGAGCAATTAGATGTTCTTTCAGTCCAAAACTCTCTGCCTCCTTCCGTACCAACCCTACATTGCAGTTAAAGGTGATTTAAACTTATAAACCGTCAATCAAATCGCTCTGTTAACACAAACTCGTCTCTCTCCCCCTTCTCCCGTCTCTCTTTTTTTCCAATCTTCCTGATCCACCACTCAAATCGTCCAAAAACCTCCGCGAGGGTGGGACTTAACTCCCTTAACCCAATAAAATAACAAAACACCTAACATGATGGTTAAATACCACGTTTTTCCCCTGTACCCATAAATCAAACTTGTATCTCATGCACGCGCGCTCTTAAAGGAACAAATACCTTACACTCACTAACACAGATGAATAGTTAATGCACATTTTATTTCTCAAGTAAATTAAATTACTAATAAATTGAGAACGTATTCCCCGCATTCTTATAACCTAATGGGTTACAAAACTTAATTATAAAATGTATTCATTTCAACAAAACCAGTTGCATGTTACCATATCAAGTACATTTAAGTTGAACTGACATTTTTTCAGTGTATTACAGAGCAAATTAAATGTAATATTGTAACGTTTACATTTATTTCCTTTTTTACAATGTAACCCTTAACATGATGATATGTTTGGAACTATTTGATTTCTCCTAAATTAATAACTTTAGTTTGGCAATTCATTACAATGATGGATTTGGATCAGCCTAGCAAGTGTAGCGGACCTCGTCTCACACCACAAAGAACTCAACGACACCACTGGCTTCGGTGGAGAAAGAGGACAGAAAATCAATACGCACGCCTTCAGGGTTTACTCTGAGCTCATTTTATACAATAAAGTTTTGCATTACAACAACTTTGTCTCTCATTTATAAAAATTCACATTCACACAAAACATTTTAAAGAAATAAAATTTTTCCTTATTTTCCTTTTTTTTTTTTCCTTATTCAAAACAATTAAACATACCTACTTAGGTAAAGTTGGTTTTATATTCGCACATTCGCGTTAAAGAACTTTTCAATTAAATAGTCAATGAAGCAATTTTTTTTTTCAGATTCAAAGCAGCTACAAGATAGTGAACTACAACCTTTTCTACAATCGATCAAAATGGGCAAGTATATTGATGCATGCATAATTTAGGGAATATTCAATGTAGTGTAACCAAGATAGGGACCGTCTAAAAATTTAACATTGTTTTTCATCGTGTGCAAACAGACAATTTATTCTAGCCAACTATGTGTTCTAATGCAATAAAATGTCCTTTAGCAACAATAAAACTGTATTATAATGATGGTGTTTAAAAGGGTGTTTAGGAAATTATAAAGAATGAACATGTTGGCTACATGAACTGTAATCTGGTAACAATCCAGACTGTAGAAAGTGGAAAATCATGTGTAATCTCCTGAACACAGTTAATTGCTTCATTTTACATCTGTTTAAATTTTTGTTTATCTATTTATTTGAAATCAAAATGAACAAGAACAGTGTTGGTGTTGGTTTTAATAATAACATATGATTTATTTCAATAGGTTTTAAAAGGATGGGCCGACTGTTCATAAGCAAGTTGGATCGTCTTGTCTGGACCCTACAGAACATACTACTACAGCCCATGTCTTCTGTTTTATCCACCTCTTTTTTTCTGTTTTTAAGTGTAATAAAGACTTATACAGACTCAATATAAAGACTTAATAAAGACAGTGTGACAGTGTTCTCCAGGCGCTGAATAAAAAGAATGGCCCAACGGTTTTTTATTCTTTCCTGTTGTATAGCATCTTCAGTTAAAGTTAAACTCTCACAATAACACAATTCGTTTGAATTGATTGATGTTTACAGTCCTGCAGAAATATCACTGTCCATGGTACTGAATTCATCAGATTATTGACAAGTACTCAGAAAGCATGAAAGCAAACATGGTGTTGTTTTGGGTGTGAAGGGTGTGGATTTTGGAATAAACTGCTGCTTCAATGTATATTTTGACTGATTATAATCAAGGATTTCTTTCTAAATATCACATGAGTGGAATGACTTAGATAGGCATGTGAGATTTTACTTAGTTATAGAAGTTACCAGTATGATTACTTAAATGTTTGTTTCATGTAATGTTTTTTTTTTCTGTGTTTGATATCTCAATGTAGTAACAATGCTTTAGTGATTCTGTGATCTTTGTAATGGCCTACAAACTCCTGAGAGAGTCTTGAAGCTGACTTCTGTAGATGAAATTAAAAACTATCTTAAGTAAATCTTTAATTTAATATAATTCTGACTCCTGCTCTTCATTCATCATATCTGGTTCTGGGTCTTTGACTGTGCACCCCTGACAGGTGAACATTTAAAAGAGTAGCATAACTCCTATGGGGTTCTTCAATAGCACACCTTCCATCAAAAAATATTACATTATCTAAATATATCTATTACTGTAATGGCTGAAAACTGTAACTTCTTTACTTCATTTAAAGAAGAATGATTTGCTTTAAAAGAACATTGAAACAAAAGTACAGTTTGACAATATCTCCCTTACTGTTTGTACAATTATCAAATGTTTATTAAAAAGATACTGTAATTCCCCTAAAGTATCTTTTGTGTGTGTGTTTCAAAGGCTGTAGTGCTTTCCTAGTGACCACACGGACTAACTAAAGGTGAAATTTTGCCAATAACTCCCTTACTGTACGTACAATAAACTAATAAGTTCAAGAAAAAATTATGCTACTGTAATTCACCGAATTTTTTCCCGTTCCAAAGGCTGTAGTGCTTTCCTAGTGACCACACTGACTTACTACAAGTGCAATTTTGACAATAACTCCCTTACTGTATAATTATCAAATATATTTATATAATAAACATTATTACATGTGTTTATTACATATGTGTATGTAATAAACTGTAATTGACCAATAGTATTATATATATACATATACATATACATATACATATATATATATATATATATATATATATATATATATATATATATATATATATATATATATATATATATATATCTTTTTATTTTCGCTTTGCATATTTTCGGAGTTCCGTGTTCAATATCTCGTGAGCCGAATATTTGTTACTACACAAATAACATTGTTTTAATCTCCTCAAAACTTGTTTTCCTCCGGGTTTGCACTTTGCAGATGGTCCCTTCTTAGCAGCCTGCGCATAGAGATCAATGTATTTTATCCAGTGCGAAGGAAAGGTCGTTTTGAGAAAATTAATGTTGTAGCTTCTGGTGTTTTATCTGTAGTTATATGTGTTGTGTGTAGCAACAACGTTTAGTTCGCGAGTTATTGAACGCGGAAGTCCGCGAATATGCGAATATAAAACCAACTTTACCTAAGTGACATACCTGCAGTTTATTGAAAGAGGACAGAAAATTAACACACACGCCTTCAGGGTTTACTCTCTCTCAGCTGAAGGATGTATGAGGAAAAGACAGGTTAAACACTGTCCCCTCTAACTGCAATTCATATCATACTGGTAACACATAAGGCTAAAAACATAAATTTTAACATCCAGAAGAAGGCTACACACATTTAACAAACTAAACAACATATCTACAAAATCAATCCACCGAAATTAATTGTGAAGAAAATTATTAACACTGGAAAACCTGCACTCTAATTTGGCGCGCAGGCAGAAACATTAAACAAACACGTGCGTTTGTAAAACTACAAAAATACATTAAACCGTGGACAGAAAACGAATCGGTTACCTACGTAACCTCGGTTCTCTCTAGATGAGGGAACGAGTATTGCGTAAGCTAGCTTACGCTACGGGAAAGATTCATCTTTGCTGAGAAGTTGAAGCCAAAAAATTATTCCATAATTTTGTAATCATTGTCAACGCAGTCTCTCTGTAGTCGAGCTTGAGCGGGCTAGCTAGCAGCTCATTGGATCGCTCAGAGAGAAAGCATGAGCCTATGGCAGAGCGGCGCTGAACCCGCGTCCAATGAGCGGAGGCCGCTCGCTTATTACCTCAGAGCCCGCCGAAAGGGGCGTGGCTTGAGTGTATATAAGCGCCTGCCAGGCTCAGTTACACTTATTCTTACAGCGTGAAGCGAAACGCTAAAGGCGCAGCACGGCCGGGAACGCAATACTCGTTCCCTCATCTAGAGAGAACCGAGGTTACGTAGGTAACCGATTCGTTCTCTTACGAGAGGTTCTCTCGTATTGCGTAAGCTAGCTTACGCTACGGGAACGCCTGGTCAACGCCGTGCGCGCTGAGTATCCACAAGCATTCCAGGGGGGGAACCCGGAACATAAGAGTGTGGACTGAGAATGGGAAGGCCGGCAGAGCGGGCCGTTACAGTAATATAATCTAACCATACGGAGAGCACAAGGGGCGAGCCGGTGTGAAAAACTCCGTAGGCAGCTTCAAGAGGAGGCAGACATAGTTAGACCGCCAAAAGTTTAGCCTGAAGGGCGGGAACTTCCAAATTATAGAATCTGACAAAGGTGGATGGGGAGGACCATCCCGCAGCCACACAGATGTCGTGAATCGAAATTCCGCAGGACCATGCCCACGATGAGGCCATGCCTCTGGTGGAATGAGCCCTGACGCCCAAGGGGCAAGGCAGGTCTTTGGATGCGTAGGCGGAGGCGATAGCGTCCACAATCCATCTAGACAACGTCTGCTTAGAGGCGGCCAGACCCTTGGTGCGGCCGCCAAAAGACACGAATAACTGCTCGGAGCGTCTGAACTCGGCAGCGCGTGTGGTATACACTCTCAGAGCCCGGACCGGGCAAAGGAGATTAGCGTCTTGCTCAGAATCGGTTGTTAGCAGGGCTGACAGAGAGATAACCTGAGCTCTGAACGGGGTACCAATCGCTTTTGGGACGTAGCCATGTCTGGGTTTGAGCCTGACGATAGAGTCATTAGGTCCAAACTCGAGACACGTCGCGCTAGAAGAAAGCGCGTGAATGTCCCCCACTCGCTTAACTGATGCCAGGGCGATCAGGAAAACGGTTTTTAGCGAGAGGTATTTTAGGTCCACAGACTCGAGGGGTTCAAACGGAGGAGTTTTCAAAGCCTCGAGGACTAATGAAAGATCCAAAACCGGAACCGACGGGGGGCGAGGGGGATTCATCCTTCTGGCTCCTCTGAGGAAGCGGATGATCAGGTCATCTTTGCCCAGTGACTGAGCGCGTCGAGGTTCCGCGAACGCTGCGACCGCTGCCACATAGACCTTGAGAGTGGACGGGGACCTGCCCTTGTCCAGCATTTCCTGAAGGAAAACTAGCAAAGATGAGACCTCGCAAGACCGAGGGTCTATATTTCTGTCAGTGCACCATTTTGAGAACACAGACCATTTAGCAGCATAGAGCTTTCTGGTAGACTCCGCTCTAGCGTGTTTGATCGTGTTCAGAACTCCTTCTGGCAGATCAACGGGTAATCGTAGGTCACCCATGCATGAAGCGCCCAGCGCTCCGGGTGAGGATGCCAGATCGTGCCGCGAGCCTGAGAGAGGAGGTCTGATCTGATTGGAATGGGCCACGGGGCTGTCTGTGATAGCTGCGTGAGCTCCGGATACCAACTCTGATTCTCCCAACGCGGGGCTATGAGGAGCACCGAGTGGCGATTTTCCCTGATTCTCTGGATGACCTGGGGTAGCAGAGAGATCGGAGGGAAAGCGTAGAGGGGACGGCGGGGCCAGACCTGGGCTAGCGCGTCCTCGCTCCTTGAGAAAAATCTCGGGCAGTGGGTGTTCTCTTCTGAAGCAAAGAGATCTATCTCCGCTCTGCCGAATAGGCGCCACAGCGATTGGACTGATAGTGAGTGCAGGGACCACTCCCCGGCGGGGAGGGGGCTCCTGGACAGAATGTCTGGGCCGTCGTTCAGGTGGCCCGGTACGTGCGTCGCTCTGAGCGAAAGCAGGTGCTCCTGGGACCAGCTGAGAATACGGTGCGTCAGGAGAAAAAGGTTTTTGGATCTGACCACCCTGACGGTTGATGTAAGACACCACGGCCATGTTGTCCGAGCGGATCAAGACGTGGTGACCGTGAATGAGCGGGAGGAAGTGCAACAGCGCGTTCTCGACCGCGATCATTTCCAGACAGTTTATATGCAGGGAACTCTCCTGACTCGTCCATTGGCCCGCGGCCGGTGAACCCTCGCAGACAGCGCCCCAACCCGTGTTGGATGCGTCCGTCGAGATCACCTTTCGGCGAGAAAAGGTTCCCATAGTAACGCCCCTCTGATACCAGTCGGTTGCAGCCCATGGCTGCAGAGCAGCGATGCAAGCCTGAGTAACCCTGATCGGCTGGCGGCCCGTGGTCCACGCGCGGTGGGATACACGGCTCTTTAACCAGAATTGGAGAGGGCGCATGTGAAGAAGACCCAGCTGAAGCACCGCTGAGGCTGAGGCCATATAGCCCAGCATCCTCTGAAAGGTTTTCAGCGGCACGGAGGTGCCCATCTGAAAGGAGGCGGCTAGTCGCTGTACACTGCGCGCGCGCTGTGTGGATAAGCGAGCCGTCATGGAAATCGAGTCCAGCTCTATTCCTAGGAAGGAAATAGATTGACTGGGTAGAAGAGAGCTCTTTGTCCAGTTGACAGAGAGGCCCAGCGATTTCAGATGGTTGAGCAGCATAGCGCGATGAGACAGAAGCTCCGTCTGGGATCGTGCTAGAATCAGCCAGTCGTCCAGATAGTTTAAAATGCGCACCCCCTGGCTGCGCATAGGGGCTAGCGCTGCATCCATGCACTTCGTGAAGGTACGGGGTGCTAAGGATAGGCCGAACGGAAGAACGGCGTATTGGTAAATCTGGCCGTCGAAGGCGAAGCGTAAGAATGGCCTGTGACGGGGATTTATCTGGATCTGAAAATAGGCGTCTTTCAGGTCGAGAGAGATGAACCAGTCCCCCTGGCGCACGTGCGCGAGGAGTTTCTTGACTGTAAGCATTCTGAACGGTCTCCTCATGAGCGCTCTGTTCAAGAGCCTGAGGTCTAATATTGGTCTGAGGCCGCCGTCTTTCTTTGGAACAAGAAAATAACGGCCGTAAAACCCCGACTCTGTCATAGACGGAGGGACTCTCTCTATCGCGCCCTTTTGTAGCAGCTTCGCTATTTCTGAGCGGAGCGTGCTCATAGCCGCCGGACTGATAGTGGATTCGAGCCGAGCGCGAGAGCGGGGCGGGTGGCGGCGAAACTGTAACAGATAGCCGTTCTTTATGATGCTTAGCACCCACGGGGAAATGCCGGGGATGGCTTCCCACGCTTTGAAGCATACGGCTAGCGGCTGAATGGTAGCGCTGTCCTGACCTACACTCAGAGAGGAGCTTGTGAGCCCTGAGGCAGAGCGAGCAGAGCGGGGACACGCGCATGGACTCGTGGGCGTGATTGGGAACTCTGATAGCGGAGCGGGCATAGCCTGCTTCCAGTGAGTGGGCTCTGGGGGGCTTATGTTGCCTGTGGGTGTGAGTGAACACATGTCTGTGGGCACTTTTATTACACAAGAGGCTTTTATGCTCTTTCTGTGAACTCTCTGGGTAGCCGTGAAAACGGCCTTTTTTTTGCACATAAGCGGGTCGAAGCACCGGCTTGTTTAAGGCGGGAAACACTACTGAAGTCAGCGAAGTGTCGGGGACTTGCAGAGGGAGATGTTTTGACGGCGGCCCGGCCGCGGCGGGAAGAAGCCGTCTTCTTTTTCCCAGCAGTGCTAGGCAGAATTCGGCTGATCAGGCTTCAGCGTGATCTTGGGCCGGGGTCCCCTTGGAGGCGGCTGTCTGCGGCGGCTGTCAGAGCGAGAGCGCGGGCGAGGGCGTCCGCCCTGTCTATGCTGGGATTGGTGAGCCTGCTGGGGTGGGCGCTGAGGTGGGTTCTTGGCAGGAGGTTCGTGAAAACGGCCTGCGGACGAGCTAGCGCGGCGAGGCAGAAACAAGTTCATGGCCTGCGTGGCTTTCTGAACCTCTGAGAAGCGGTCAACGATGCCCGTGACGGCAGATCCGAAGAGGCCAGAGGGAGAGATAGGAGCGTTGAGAAAAACGGTCCGTTCCGAGTCACCCATGTCGGCGAGCGTGAGCCACAAGTGTCTCTCAGCGACGCAGAGTGAGGCCATACATTTTCCCAGTGCTTGAGCGGCGGCCTTGGTGGCGCGAAGGGAGAGATCCGTAGCGCCTCTCAGGTCCGTGAAGGCGGAGGAATTCCGCCCGCTCCTCGCCAGCTCACACAGGATGTCAGATTGAAGGATTTGGAGGACCGACATGGAATGCAGCGCTGAAGCGGCCTGGCCGGCGGCGGCATAAGCGCGGGCATGGAAAGTCGAAGTCGCCCTGCACGCTTTAGAAGGGAGCGTGGGGGAAGAGCGCCATCTAGCAGAGGGCGGGCATAAATGAGCGGCGACCAAATCCTCCACGGGCGGCATGGCTGTGTAGCCCTTCTCGGCGGCTCCGTCCACCGAGCGCAGCGAGGCGGAAACATCAGAGCGGTTGCGAGCCGAGAGGGGAGCATTCCACGACTTGGTGAGTTCAGCGTGAAGCTCCGGCAGAAAGGGGGCCGCCCGGCTGGAGATGGGGGTCGAGCGTCGGTGGAGGAATTTTCCGTCCGTGCGGTTCGGTGGTTGCTCCGGCGGAGGCGACCACTCGAGTCCCAGGCGATCAACAGCCTGTGAGAGGAGGCGCATCAATTCCTCTTCAATACCGGCGCGGGTCCCCGCAGACTCTCTAGCTGAGGAGCTGATAGACGACCAGTCACTATCGGACGCGTGTAGTGAACCGTCGTCCTTCTCTTCCGCGGCGTCGTCGGAGGCGATGGAGCGGCCACTCGGCGGCAACGGGACGTCTGGCGGCGGAGAGGGAGAGCGGTCGGTGGGCGGCGACTGCGGCACACAAGGATCCGCGGTGGGCTCCGGCGGCCTCTGGGCGCGGCGTTTCTTCTTCCGCGGCGAAGTCAGAGGCGGCGTGGGAGCAGATCTGACCGCCTGCAGTCGAGCCCGCAGGGAAGACAGCGGCAGGTCTTCGCAGTGGTCGCATCCTCCGTTGGCGAGGGCGAGCTCTGCGTGTTCAAGCCCGAGACAGAGCGCGCAGATGGGA
The DNA here is from genome assembly GCA_038021265.1 of Cyprinella venusta. Classification (NCBI taxonomy): domain Eukaryota; kingdom Metazoa; phylum Chordata; class Actinopteri; order Cypriniformes; family Leuciscidae; genus Cyprinella; species Cyprinella venusta. The sequence goes on from CM075874.1 coordinate 8,615,528, forward strand.
TGGCGATCTCCGTCCTCGAGCAGTGAGTGGCAGGAGCCACAGGAAAAGCGAGACATCCTGAAAAGGACGCTCGAGCTCTTTAGGAATAATGTAAAGGATACGTCGTCGGATGACACTAGCTTGCTGGGCGGCTGAAGGTGGCAGGCGGCCGGCTTCTCCAGTCGCTAGAAGATGTCCTTTCGACGGCGACGGCTTCTTCTTTTCTCAGGTCAGCAGATGCGTGTAGCTCGCTGAACGATGAAAGAATCAGTGTAACTGAGCCTGGTAGGCGCTTATATACACTCAAGCCACGCCCCTTTCGGCGGGCTCTGAGGTAATAAGCGAGCGGCCTCCGCTCATTGGACGCGGGTTCAGCGCCGCTCTGCCATAGGCTCATGCTTTCTCTCTGAGCGATCCAATGAGCTGCTAGCTAGCCCGCTCAAGCTCGACTACAGAGAGACTGCGTTGACAATGATTACAAAATTATGGAATAATTTTTTGGCTTCAACTTCTCAGCAAAGATGAATCTTTCCCGTAGCGTAAGCTAGCTTACGCAATACGAGAGAACCTCTCGTAAGAGAACCCGATATAGAACTCGTTCCCGTTTTATGACAATTCTATAATAGATATCAAGGTAAAACTTCACTTAATACAGCATATTTTCGCTCTTAAATAAAGAGCATTGCAGAGACATACCTCGCTTTCTCTAATCACAGGCTTTCTCACTCAGAGAGCAGGCGCGCCACGCTCGACCAATGACGTCACTCACTGGCCAAACTCAAAATATTAATTATAAACCAAAAGACAGAGTTTTCTTGTCTTGTAGAACAAAATAAAGACTATAGTTATAGTACAAATAATTGTTTTAAATTGAATTTAACACAATTTATTGATTAAACAAAAGTTTGCTGGAACAGTTACCATGGAAACACAAAACACTACAGCAGGATGTGATTGCTTTAGCAGATGTCCTGTACTCTAATAAATAACACACACAGAATCGCTCGTTTGATCTTCCTCAACAATCATTATTTTTCAATGCTGTATTCTTCTGTTTTCTGGGTTTTTTTTATTATTTATTTTTTTAGAATGGGTTTGCGTGATCAACCACATATTATATAACTTGTATTACACAACATTTAACTTTTGAAATGAAATGAGAAATGTTTAAATTAGAATATTTAGTAGCGACAATTTTCTAATTTCTCATAATGTAAATGGGAAACTTGTGTATAGATTTATACTTTGCAATGGCACATGCCATTGCTGAAATTGGCTTCTTTTACTGTCTATGGAAACTGCATGTTATTTTCATTTTATATGCTTTTGATTCGATGACAGCAATCTTTGCATAAGATTTTCACGAATTATAACTGTTACACATAATGAGAAATGTCTTTTTCATTGCGGATATGCACAGATTGCACAAGCGATCTCAATCATCTCATTGCATACGAGAACTAAGTAGCCTAGTCGGAGCCCCTAAAGGGACGTGGTGGTGAAAAAAATTTTTAGGATGGGAGAATTTTTTTTTTTAACTTTTGCGTTCCCTCGCAAAACTTTTGCGTTCCCCCGAGAAACTTTGCGTTCCCTCGCAAAATGTTTGCGTTCCCTCGCAAAATTATTTGCGTTCCCTCGCAAAACTTTTGCGTTCCCTCGCAAAATGTTTGCGTTCCCTCGCAAAAAGTTTTGCGTTCCCTCGCAAAGATATTTGCGTTCCCACGCAAAACCTGTTGGCAGCTCGGACAGACACTTCCTGTTTAATGTCCCGCTGGCAGTGTTTCAGAGCTCCGTACGTTAATGGAGCGTTTCATAGTGTTTGAACTTGGACCTAAATATAAAGAAATGCGGTCAGTGCTTAACTCAAGCAGTTCAGTGAAGTTGGCAATATATTCACATGCTATTCGAACTTCCCGGATCAATATTCTTCAGCTAAACGTTGTTAAAACACAAACGGCACCTATTTACAATCACAGTAACCTAGACAACGAGCTACAACCCAATTCTCCACAAAACGAGCTTAATAATATATAGGTCAATGGATCTCCATGAGCAGGCGGCTGAGAGACAAGTCCGAAGGGACCATGTGCGATGTGCAATATAATTAAAAAAAACGACCACAGCATCAACTCATAGTCAAAAATTTAAAAATAGTCATTAATTGTTACAAACCACCCAATTCAGTTTACACATCAATGGAAAACCCACTGGTCATACTGCACTGCTTCTGCACATTATATATATATATATATATATATATATATATATATATATATATATATATATATATATATATATATAACACACCAAATTTAGTTCACACATTACTGCTCTAATCTTGGTTGTACAACACAGTTTGGGAAGTAGTTGCACATAAAAAAATAAGTAGGCCTACAAATTGGTACTGTACGCAGCTAACATAATAGTAAGAACCATAGCTTTTGCAATATATTTTCTTACTGAATTTGATGGCATTACACTGTATAACAAGTTACTGATATTTTTTCCTAAAAAAGGGTAAAGTTATTGGAACTGAATTTGGTGACAGTAGCCTACAGTGTATCCGTGAAGCTATTGAATATGTTAAATAATATAAAATGTGCAGAAGGGTTTTGGGATTTGCACTTTGCAGACGGACCCTTATTCTGGCTTCTCAGTCGGCCGGTTAAAGACAAATTTATATTATAAAGCTCGTTTTGATGAGAATTGGATTGTAGCTCGTTGTCTACTGTGATTGTGTCGTCTGTGTTTTAACAACGTGAGAATATTGATCCGGGAAGTTCGAATAGCATGTGAATATATTGCCAACTTCACTGAACTGCTTGAGTTAAGCACTGACCGCATTTCTTTATATTTGAGTCCAAGTTCAAACACTATGAAACGCTCCATTAACGTACGGAGCTCTGAAACACTGCCAGAGGGACATTAAACAGGAAGTGTCTGTCCGAGCTGCCAAAAGGTTTTGCGTGGGAACGCAAATATCTTTGCGAGGGAACGCAAAACTTTTTGCGAGGGAACGCAAACATTTTGCGAGGGAACGCAAAAGTTTTGCGAGGGAACGCAAATAACTTTGCGAGGGAACGCAAACATTTTGCGAGGGAACGCAAAGTTTCTCGGGGGAACGCAAAAGTTTTGCGAGGGAACGCAAAAGTTAAAAAAAAAAATTCTCCCATCCTAAAAAATTTTTTCACCACCACGTCCCTTTAGGGGCTCCGTAAGTCGGAGCCCCTAAAGGGACGTGGTGGTGAAAAAAATTTTTAGGATGGGAGAATTTTTTTTTTTAACTTTTGCGTTCCCTCGCAAAACTTTTGCGTTCCCCCGAGAAACTTTGCGTTCCCTCGCAAAATGTTTGCGTTCCCTCGCAAAATTATTTGCGTTCCCTCGCAAAACTTTTGCGTTCCCTCGCAAAATGTTTGCGTTCCCTCGCAAAAAGTTTTGCGTTCCCTCGCAAAGATATTTGCGTTCCCACGCAAAACCTGTTGGCAGCTCGGACAGACACTTCCTGTTTAATGTCCCGCTGGCAGTGTTTCAGAGCTCCGTACGTTAATGGAGCGTTTCATAGTGTTTGAACTTGGACCTAAATATAAAGAAATGCGGTCAGTGCTTAACTCAAGCAGTTCAGTGAAGTTGGCAATATATTCACATGCTATTCGAACTTCCCGGATCAATATTCTTCAGCTAAACGTTGTTAAAACACAAACGGCACCTATTTACAATCACAGTAACCTAGACAACGAGCTACAACCCAATTCTCCACAAAACGAGCTTAATAATATATAGGTCAATGGATCTCCATGAGCAGGCGGCTGAGAGACAAGTCCGAAGGGACCATGTGCGATGTGCAATATAATTAAAAAAAACGACCACAGCATCAACTCATAGTCAAAAATTTAAAAATAGTCATTAATTGTTACAAACCACCCAATTCAGTTTACACATCAATGGAAAACCCACTGGTCATACTGCACTGCTTCTGCACATTATATATATATATATATATATATATATATATATATATATATATATATATATATATATATATATATATATATATATATATATATAACACACCAAATTTAGTTCACACATTACTGCTCTAATCTTGGTTGTACAACACAGTTTGGGAAGTAATTGCACATAAAAAAATAAGTAGGCCTACAAATTGGTACTGTACGCAGCTAACATAATAGTAAGAACCATAGCTTTTGCAATATATTTTCTTACTGAATTTGATGGCATTACACTGTATAACAAGTTACTGATATTTTTTCCTAAAAAAGGGTAAAGTTATTGGAACTGAATTTGGTGACAGTAGCCTACAGTGTATCCGTGAAGCTATTGAATATGTTAAATAATATAAAATGTGCAGAAGGGTTTTGGGATTTGCACTTTGCAGACGGACCCTTATTCTGGCTTCTCAGTCGGCCGGTTAAAGACAAATTTATATTATAAAGCTCGTTTTGATGAGAATTGGATTGTAGCTCGTTGTCTACTGTGATTGTGTCGTCTGTGTTTTAACAACGTGAGAATATTGATCCGGGAAGTTCGAATAGCATGTGAATATATTGCCAACTTCACTGAACTGCTTGAGTTAAGCACTGACCGCATTTCTTTATATTTGAGTCCAAGTTCAAACACTATGAAACGCTCCATTAACGTACGGAGCTCTGAAACACTGCCAGAGGGACATTAAACAGGAAGTGTCTGTCCGAGCTGCCAAAAGGTTTTGCGTGGGAACGCAAATATCTTTGCGAGGGAACGCAAAACTTTTTGCGAGGGAACGCAAACATTTTGCGAGGGAACGCAAAAGTTTTGCGAGGGAACGCAAATAACTTTGCGAGGGAACGCAAACATTTTGCGAGGGAACGCAAAGTTTCTCGGGGGAACGCAAAAGTTTTGCGAGGGAACGCAAAAGTTAAAAAAAAAAATTCTCCCATCCTAAAAAATTTTTTCACCACCACGTCCCTTTAGGGGCTCCGTAATACCGCACTTACACACACGTGCTTTTTATATATTCCTGCTTTGCATAAAATGCTGTATTCCAATGTATTTTATTTTATTTTAATGGGATTTTATTTATTTCCCTCATATTAACATCTCACATCTGGAAAAAAATGTGAATGTGTGTGGAAATGGCCATCTAGCGGCTTTAGTTGAAATGTCACATTTTTTATTTTTTGTTTGGTTTCCAATAGATGGCAGCAATCGTCCATTAATCATGGCACACGTTTAACATTATCAATGGCTTTCATCTGATGTACTAGATATTCTATGCACAACAGGAATGCAATAAAATGCATTGCAAATAAGCACTAATTGAAATGAGTAAAAATCTAAGTATTCTCCCTGTGAAAAGATCACAGATATTGCTGTGACAGAAGTCATTTATGCTTAGTTAGATTAATAGCCTAGCAATCACATGAAACAGTAATGTCATCTCATCAATGCATATCGGATTAAGTTTAAACGTATATTGCAATCATAACACTGGTTATCTAGCACAACGGAATGTTTGCATTGCAGTCAAGCTGTGTTATTATGCACAACACAATAGTTTCTATGGTAACTTCTTGTATACTATGCAATGAAATAAGTGCATAGTTTATACTTCAATAAACAACGCAGATGTGTTATTTATTCACTGTACTAGTTATTTTATGCATTCTTGTCACAGTGTCTGGTTCCCTTGTTTATCACTAGATTTCCTCGTTCTCACGGTGTGAAGAACAAACAACCCAGCATGTTTAGAGTGTATTGCATGCAAACATGTAAAGTGTTATTCTTAAATGGTTCATCCAGTGGTTTTCTCTTCAATGCGCAGGACACCTTCCTGGCTAATAAAACATCATAGTAACCTAATGATCAAGTGCCATTTGACCAGAAATGATCTAGTACTCATCTATGTTCAGTAGGTCAGAAGGGCCTATATAATATAACATCAAAAAAAAAATGTTTCTATTGTTTAAAACCTTTTGAGGATCTTTTGACCAGAAATGAGTTCAACAGCCTTTGAATTTTTGCAATCCGCATTCAATATTGTCCAGGAACGTTTAAGACAGCTTAAGCTTGTCCTAAATGTAAAAAAGTCCAAATTAATGGTATTTACAAACTCAAAACAACCTCCTGTCTCTTCTGCAAGTATTTTAACCTTTGAATGAAAAGAAATCGAGTTAGTAACCAGTTATAAATACTTGGGCATAATCATTGATTCTAAATTAAGTTTTAAAAATCATGTTGACAATTCTAAGCTTAAGATAAAGCTTGGCTATCTTTACAGAACAAAATCATGTTTATCCATCCCCACTAGAAAATATCTGGTGATGGCCACTTTTCTTCCCATATTAGACTATGGTGACATGATATATATGAATGCTTCTGCCAAATGTTTAAAAAAACTGGATGTAGTGTATCATTGTGCATTACGATTTTCACTGGTTGTGGTTACAGGATACATCACTGTATCCTTTATTATACTGCTAAATGGCCCTCTCTTTATGCGAGAAGGTACACTCACTGGCTATGTTACATTTATAAAGTACTTCTTGGACTAGCTCCTACTTATTTGAGTGTCCTTCTAACAAAAAATTACGGCCATTATAGATTACGCTCAAATTATGTATTAAACTTGGTGGTCCCCAGTGTCAAAACAGAACTAGGCAAAAAAGCCTTTATGTTTGCAGCACCCTCAGCCTGGAACCTCCTTCAGAAATCATTAAGAATGACTACTTTTACCTCTTATAAACAGTTTGTTTCAATGCTAAAGATTAGGGAACTGGAAGACATTGGTCAGTGTAACTGTTCATAAAAATTGTATTAGTTTTTTTTTTCTCTCTCTCTCTCTTCCAGCGCAGGGTCTATTATCTTATATATGCATGTGTATTTGATGTGTTTTTTTATCTATTTTTATATCTGTTTAAATGTGTCTTTGTGTAATTTATGCTGCATCTTGGCCAGGTCACTCTTGAAAAAGAGATTTTTAATCTCAATGAGTTTTTTACCTGGTTAAATAAAGGATAAATTAAAAAATAAATAAAACAGATATGGACATTAGAAGGTTGGGGAAGCTGAGCTGAGGAAGCATTAGAAGGAGTCTATGAGCATGTTTAGAAAGTTCAAGAGCTACTAACGTATTCCTCTGTGCAATGAAACGATAACACTTAACAAATGCACGCAATAACTAACCTCTGTGCAGTGAAAAGATGTTTCATTGCATTGCATGACATCTAACTTGTTCCACGTTATGCATTTGCACACAATAACTAACCCCTGTGCAATGAAAAGAACACACTGAAGATGTGTTTCATCGCATTGCATGACATATCTAACTTGTTCCTCGTTGCAATGAAAAGATATAACGTGATTTTGCATGCATTTCTATTTTACAAACTAATTTATTTGTGCACAGATGAGAAAACATCACATGGGCTGTCGCTTTACGGCGCATGGTCCCACGAGTACCTGATATTGAACTTTCTATACATACTAAATAGACTACTTCTTGTGCTTTCTAGGCCTAGAGGTTCCTCTTTGACCCACAAACATAGTCCGGGCCCATGAGTAATAGGTCTCGAACTTTCTATAAATTCTCATAGACTCCTTTTGATGCTTCTTACTGTAAGCTTACTGTACTGTAAGAATGTCCACATCTTATGTATTTAACTCATTTCTGGTCAAAGGGTCCACAAAAGTTTTTAAACAAGAAAAACTTTTAGACTACTTCTGATATTACATGAGCTATAGATATGTTCCTTTTTGACCTGCTGAACATAGTTCTGGCCCATGAGTACTTGATCTTCAACATTCTAAAAATACTCATTAACTCCTTTTGATGTTACTGAAGCCATACAAGAGTCCTTATTTTAACTACTGAACATATTTCTGGCCAAAGTGTTCTTTGATCATCAGGATACTATAGAGATTGACCTCTTGTCATGTTATTTTAGCCAGACAGATATTTGACCTACATATTTCTTGCCCACTTGATCTTTCTACATACTCATAGACTCCTTATGATGGTTCCTAGGCCACATAGAATTGTTCACATCTGACCTATTGAAATTATTTCTGAAAAACTTATGGACTCCTTTTGATGATACATAATCAAAATCAAAAATTGATTTGGGCCAGAAATCAATTGCCAAAAACTTTATAAAAACTCTATAGTAACCATTTGTGGACACTACCAACCACCCAGAAACACCATAGTAACCACCTAAAACACCCTAGCAACCACCCAGAACACCCTAGCAACACTCTAGCAACCGCTTAGCAACCACCCAGAACACCTTACCAACACCCTAGCAACCACCCATAACACCCAATCAACCACCCAGCAACACCCTAGCAACCACCCAGAACACCCTAGCAACACCCTAGCAACCACTCAGAATACCCTAACAACCACCTAGCAACTCCCGGAACACTGTAGCAACCGGGTGGTGAGATTTGCCACTGTAAGCACCACTTCACATTTACTTATGGAAATGTGACATATTTGTGTTCCTGGAGGTTAAAAATTGACCTATGTATAGCTAATAAAACATCAGAAGGAGTCTATAAGTTTATATTGTTTTGGTAAAAAGGTCCTCAAAAGGTTTCAAACAATATAAACATGAAATGTTATAAAATAATCGATTAGTTAAGAGCTAAATCATGCCAAAAACATTATAGAAACTCTATAGTAACTATAAGTGAACACTACCAACCACCTGGTAACACCATAGCAACAACCCAGAATACCATAGTAACCACCTAAAACCCCCTAGCAACATCCTAGCAACCACCCAGAACACCCTAGCAACAAACAAGAACAACCCAGCAACGACCTAGCAACACCCTAACAACCATCCAGAACAACCTGGCAACCACCTAGCGACACCCTAGCAACATTAGCACCTTAGCAACCACCCAGAATACCCTAGCAACTGCATAAAAGCACCATAGCAACCACCCAGAATGCCCTAATAACCACCTAGTAACCACCTACAACATCGTAGCAACCACCCAGAAAACCCTAGCAACTGGGTGGTGAGATTTGCCACTTCAGGCTCCACTTCACATTTTCTTCTGGAAATGTGCCATAAATGTGTTCCTGGTGGTCAAAAATTGACCTATGTATATCTAATAATAAAAGTTTATATTGTTTTAAACTTTTTAAGGAACCTTTGAGCTGAAATTAGTTCATTGACATCATGAGAAGTAAATCCATCGGTATATTAACCCACAGATCAAGTACCCGTGGGACATAAATGTGTTCCTGGAGGTCAAAAATTGACCTATGTATATCTAATATAATTGACCTATGTATATCTTATATAACATCAAAAGGAAGTCAAATATTTGTCTGGCTGAAATGACATCATGAGAAGTAAAGCTCTCGGTATATTAACCCACTCAAAAGCCAACAACTACATCAGGAAGTGGCTGGGCTTACCCCGGGGCCTCTCCAGTGTTGGTCTGTTCGGGAGGAACGCACTCCAACTGCCACTGAGGTCATCTGTTGGGCTACAGACAGGAGAAGGCGAGGCTTGTTCTAGAGCTGAGGGACTCGCCGGACCCATCTGTGCGGAACACCAAAGCCCCAGTACGAACAGGTCGCAAGTGGAGGGCAGAACTGGCAGTCGATCAGGCTATCAGCAGGCTAAAACACCAAGAGATTGTTGGCAGAACACAGTCAGGAAGAACCGGCCTGGGGTGGGGGACTGCTCCGAAGAGGTGGTCCAAAGCCACAAAGAAGGAGAGGAAAGAGCTAGTGATTTCTGAGGTGGTCAGGACAGAGGAGGAGAACTACCAGATCAAAGCCCTTAGCCAAAGTCAGCAAGGACGCTGGACGACCTGGGAGGGAGTGATAAGCAGGACCGTAGGGTGGGCTGACATGTGGAGAATCCCCCAAGCCAGGCTGAGCTTCCTCATAAGGTCCACATATGACACCCTCCCAAGCCCCAGCAACCTCTGTCTGTGGTATGGCTCAGAGGAGTGCTGCCAGCTTTGTAATGCCCCAAATCCTAATCTGCAGCACATTCTATCAAGCTGCAAAACAGCACTAACCCAGGGTCGGTATAGGTGGCGCCACGACCGTGTCCTGCGGAAGCTGGCAGAGATCCTGGAGGTGCGCAGGGCGGAATCAGCCAGGGAACGCCGACCACTAAAATTAAGACGGCCGATCCACTTTGTCAGAGAGGGAGGAGGGGCCACCAAAATCACGCAGCCACAGAGATCAGCCCTGGCAGGCAGTTGCGATTGGAACCTGAGAGCGGACCTCGATCGGCAGCTCAGGTTCCCAACAGAGATCACCACAACCAACCTCCGACCAGACATCATTCTCTGGTCCGCCACAACCCGGGCAGTAATTTTGGCAGAGCTTACTATCCCGTGGGAGGGAGGAATGGAGGCAGCCCATGAGAGGAAGAAAGATCGCTACCTCGACCTTACAGCCGAATGCAGAGAGGCTGGGTGGTCAGCTGTCAGCTACCCGGTGGAAGTCGGCTGTAGGGGGTTCGTGGGAACATCCACCCAGCGTTTCCTGAAGAGCATGGGAGTCACCGGCCCCAAACTCAGAAATGCTATAAAAGTCCTTGCCGAGGAGGCCGAGCAGGGAAGCTTTTGGCTTTGGTTAAGAAGGAAGGATCAGGCGTGGGGAAAACAAGGGTCCTAGGGTGAGCTGCAGGGGGCAGCAGGGAGACGTCCCTGCTGCCGCTCCACCACCGTGAGATGTTCCGGGATTAATGGAGCGAAACATCAATGAAGGGTGGCTCCCGGCTGATGACCCTGCAGCTACCCGAAATGGCACCGTCGGAGGTGCGGCAAGCAGAAATGCTCAGCAGGCAGTCATTTGCCTGTGCTACCACCTAGAATGTCTGGAACACCAGTGACTACTGAGAACAGAGCAGTTGACGTCCAGGAAAGACTGGAGGACAGCCGGGAAAGACCGTCTGACGGCAGAAAAGACTGCACCAGGGGCGGACGGGCTAGTTACCCTCTCCACAGGTCCTCATACTGAGGACACCCTAACCAACTACGAGCACAAATAAAGAAAGACAGCCCGAAGGTCCACCGAGAGGCGGGATGGAAGATGGACCAAATAGGACGGATAACATGGTATTGACCGATATGGAAACGACTAACGAGCAAAGGATCCTGAGGAGCTGCAGCTGCGGGTGGTCGAAGGTGACAACTTACAGGGGCCTGCGGATACACCAAGGGAAGGCTAAATGCGGAGGGAAGGACCAAAGGCAAACTTGCACTGCGCAAGCAGGTCAGACAAGGAGAAGTCAGAGCCGGGTTGAGCACCACAGCGTTACTGATTTCACCATTGCGGATGGTCACAGGGAGGCAGAGCAGCCGCAACAGCAGCAGGCCCAAAGTCAACAACAGGCGCAAAGCCTAGAGCGCGAGAGTCACATAGAGACACCCAACGGCAGCCCAGTAAGACAAGCAATGGAGAGACCAGCCAGACAAAGCAAAGTCAATTGGCCAAAATCCATCGAAAAAGCTGCCTGGGAAAGCTTCGACCATGACCTGTACACCATCCTCAAGAATTTGCAACGAGGCAGTTCAATTACCAAGCTAAACCTCTTTGGCAGCATTGTTTATGGGGAGGGCAAAGAGAGGTTTGGGGAGGTAATCCAGAGAAAGAACATCCCTAGAGAGGTGGGAAGGCGCGAGCAAGAGATTCACAAGCTTGTGAAGGAGAGGAGGCTGCTTAGGAAGTCCTGGAAAAAAGCAGATGAGACTGAAAAGGAGGGTCTGAAAGCACTCTGGGCCCAAATTAGAAGCAGGCTTGCAACCCTGAGAAGGGCAGAGCGGATTCGGAGGCGAAGAAGCAAGAAAGAGAAGGAGCGAGCAAGTTTCTTTCGAGACCCCTTCAGATATGCCCGAAGCCTGTTGGAAGATAAGAAGAGTGGGAAGCTGGAAGCCACTAAGCAGGAGCTTGAGGAACACATCAAGAAACAGCTAACTGATCAAAAGAAGAACATCCCGCTTGGGTCACCAGGGCATGTGCCTCGTTCGGCTGAGCCAGCCACCGAATTTGACAGGACACCACCCAAATGGGCTGAAGTCAAGGTTGTGGTAGATAGGGCAAGGTCTGCCTCGGCACCAGGGCCCAATGGCGTGCCCTACAAGGTTTATAAGAACTGCCCCATGGTGCTGAAGCTACTCTGGAGGCTGATGAGAGTAGTGTGGAAGGCCCAGGACATCCCCTCAGAATGGAGCTGTGCAGTGACAACCTTCATCCCAAAAGAACAAAATTCCTGTAACATCAACCAGTTTAGAGGCATTGCACTTCTAAACGTGGAAGGGAAGATATTCTTTTCTGTGATGGCAAAGCGGTTAACCAACTACCTCCTGAACAACTGCTACATCGATACCAGTTGCCAGAAGGCAGGTGTCCCAGGGTTCCCCGGGTGCGTGGAACACTCAACCATGATCTGGGAGCAGATTCAGACAGCCAAGCGAGAAAAACAAGATCTCCATGTAGGTTGGTTGGATCTGGAGAATGCCTACGGTTCCATTCCCCACCAGCTAATCACCTTTGCCCTAGAATTCTTCCACATTCCACCCAGCATTCGGAACCTCATCTCTAATTATTTCCGCAGCTTCACTGTTTGTTACACAACACAGATGGCAACGTCAGGATGGCACTACCTAGAGAAAGGCATCGCAATGGGTTGCTCAGTCTCTCCCATCCTTTTCACAGCAGCCTTTGAAATTATTCTCATCAGCGGGAGACAGATGGTGCGAGGGGTGAGAGGACAGTCAGGCCAACGACTGCCAGCCCTGCGGAGTTACATGGATGACGTAACCATCCTCCTGCAAACAGCAGCCTGCACCAACCGGCTGATGAAGAGGTTCGAAGAACTTCTGAGTTGGGCCAGGATGAGAATAAAGCCTGCTAAGTCCCGGAGTCTCTCTATACGCAAAGGAGCAAGAATCGATCACATCTTCTTCACAGTGAACAGTAAAAAGATCCCAATACTAGCAGATCAACCTATCCGGAGCCTTGGGAAACTGTATACAGCAGATTTGTCAGATAAGCACATGACGAATACTATAATGCTACAACTCACCGAAGGTCTGATGCGGATCGACAAGAGTCATCTTCCGGGTAAATTCAAGATCTGGTGCTACCAGTTCATCTTATATAGGCGGCTAATGTGGCCTCTCAAGATGTGCGAGGTAACTACCTCCAATGTGCAGAAGATGGACTCAAAAGCCAACAACTACATCAGGAAGTGGCTGGGCTTACCCCGGGGCCTCTCCAGTGTTGGTCTGTTCGGGAGGAACGCACTCCAACTGCCACTGAGGTCAATCCTGTTGGGCTACAGACAGGAGAAGGCGAGGCTTGTTCTAGAGCTGAGGGACTCGCCGGACCCATCTGTGCGGAACACCAAAGCCCCAGTACGAACAGGTCGCAAGTGGAGGGCAGAACTGGCAGTCGATCAGGCTATCAGCAGGCTAAAACACCAAGAGATTGTTGGCAGAACACAGTCAGGAAGAACCGGCCTGGGGTGGGGGACTGCTCCGAAGAGGTGGTCCAAAGCCACAAAGAAGGAGAGGAAAGAGCTAGTGATTTCTGAGGTGGTCAGGACAGAGGAGGAGAACTACCAGATCAAAGCCCTTAGCCAAAGTCAGCAAGGACGCTGGACGACCTGGGAGGGAGTGATAAGCAGGACCGTAGGGTGGGCTGACATGTGGAGAATCCCCCAAGCCAGGCTGAGCTTCCTCATAAGGTCCACATATGACACCCTCCCAAGCCCCAGCAACCTCTGTCTGTGGTATGGCTCAGAGGAGTGCTGCCAGCTTTGTAATGCCCCAAATCCTAATCTGCAGCACATTCTATCAAGCTGCAAAACAGCACTAACCCAGGGTCGGTATAGGTGGCGCCACGACCGTGTCCTGCGGAAGCTGGCAGAGATCCTGGAGGTGCGCAGGGCGGAATCAGCCAGGGAACGCCGACCACTAAAATTAAGACGGCCGATCCACTTTGTCAGAGAGGGAGGAGGGGCCACCAAAATCACGCAGCCACAGAGATCAGCCCTGGCAGGCAGTTGCGATTGGAACCTGAGAGCGGACCTCGATCGGCAGCTCAGGTTCCCAACAGAGATCACCACAACCAACCTCCGACCAGACATCATTCTCTGGTCCGCCACAACCCGGGCAGTAATTTTGTAATTTTTGTAATAATTCAGAGCTTACTATCCCGTGGGAGGGAGGAATGAAGGCAGCCCATGAGAGGAAATAAGATCGCTACCTCGACCTTACAGCCGAATACAGAGAGGCTGGGTGGTCAGCTGTCAGCTACCCGGTGGAAGTCGGCTGTAGGGGGTTCGTGGGAACATCCACCCAGCGTTTCCTGAAGAGCATGGGAGTCACCGGCCCCAAACTCAGAAATGCTATAAAAGTCCTTGCCGAGGAGGCCGAGCAGGGAAGCTTTTGGCTTTGGTTAAGAAGGAAGGATCAGGCGTGGGGAAAACAAGGGTCCTAGGGTGAGCTGCAGGGGGCAGCAGGGAGACGTCCCTGCTGCCGCTCCACCACCGTGAGATGTTCCGGGATTAATGGAGCGAAACATCAATGAAGGGTGGCTCCCGGCTGATGACCCTGCAGCTACCCGAAATGGCACCGTCGGAGGTGCGGCAAGCAGAAATGCTCAGCAGGCAGTCATTTGCCTGTGCTACCACCCAAAGATCAAATACCCCTGGGCCATAGATGTGTTTCTGGAAGTCAAAAATTAACCTATGTATAGCTAATGTAACATCAGAAGTCTATAAGTTCATATTGTCTAAAAACATTTGAGGAACCTTTGACCAGAAATAAGTTCAATAGGTCAGATATGGACTTCTCTATGGCTTAGGAAGCATCTGTTGGAGTCTATGAGTATGTATGGAAAGTTCAAGATCAAGTACTTTTGGGCCAGAAATATGTTCAGTAAGTCAAATATTTGTCTGGCTGAAATGACATCATGAGAAGTAAATCTCTCGGTATATTAACCCACAGATCAAGGACCCGTGGGCCATAAAAGTGTTCCTGGATGTCAAAAATTGACCTATGTAATATAACATCAGAATGTTATGTGACAGTCTATGAGTATATATGGAAAGTTCAAGATCAAGTACTTTTTGGGCCAGAAAAAATGTTCTTTACGTAAAATATTTTTCTGGTTGAAATGACATCATGAGAATTAAATCTCCAACCAACCAGAACACCCTAGCAACCTTATAGCAACCGCCTAGCAACCACCCAGAACACCCTAGCAACAAACCAGAACACCCCAGCAACCATCTGGCAAACACCCTAGCAACCACCCAGAACACCCCAGCAACCGCCTAGCAACACCATAGCAACCACCCAGAATATCCTAAAAAAATACCTAGCAAACACCCAGAACACCGTAGCAACCTCCCAGAACACCCTAGCAACCGGGTGTTGAGATTTCCCGCTTCAAGCTCCACTTCGCATTTTATTCTGGAAATGTGCCATAAATGTGTTCCTGGAGGTCAAACATTGACCTATGTATATCTAATATAACATCAGAAGGAGTCTAAAAGTTTATATTGTTTTAAACTTTTTGAGGAACATTTGACCAGAAATGAGTTCTATAGGTCAGATATGAACTTCTCTATTCTCTTAGGAAGCCTCAACTGGAGTCTATGAGTATGTATGGAAAGTTCAAGATCAAGTACTTTTGGGCCAGAAATATGTTCAGTAGGTCAAATATCTGTCTAGCTGAAATAACATCATGAGAAGGATCAATTAATTACCCATAGGCTAGAAATATGTTCAGTTGGTCAAAAAGCAACCTCTGTATATAACATCAGATTGAGTCTATCAGTTGATATTATTTAAAAAACTTTTGAGGAAACATAGAGCAGAAATTAGTTCAATAGGTCAGATATGGACTTCCCATTGGCTTGTAATCAAATACCCGTGAGCCAGAAATATGTATTACAGCTGTATCTACAGCTTTTAAATCATCAAAAGCCAATAAGTTTTATTTATTAAAACCTTTGAGGACCCTTTGACTCTTTCGCATGAATTCTACTACTAATACTTTTTGTGCAATGCAATAACTTACTCGTTCCTTTGTGCAACAGAGAGATGTGTAATGCATGTGTTTTGTAACAAGAGAAATAATTGCATTAATTGTTGCATTTCTGCGATGAAGAGAAATCTGTGCTATTAGCTGTTTCCTTACAACGCATACAATAACTCTCATTCCGTTGTTCAACGAAAACACAACATCTAACGTCTAACGTTGTAAATTAAAGAATGCACGCAATAACCAACATGTTTCTCTGTGCAATGAAAAGAAAACACCTAATATGTTTCGTTGGATTTGCATAACAATCTAACTTGTTCTTCGTTGCAATGACATAACGTGATGTTTTCTCATCTGTGCACAAACAAATCAGTTTGTAAAACAGAAATGCATGCGAAAGCACATGCATACATTTTCTTTTCATTGCAAAGAGGAACAAGTTCGATATTTTATGCATTCCACTAAAACAACACCCGTTGCTTTGTGCAATGAAGAGATGTGGATTGTGCATGAAGAACGTTGTGCATTAAAAATAACATATATATAATGTGCACTTTTATTGCATTCAAGATCTAAACCCTTCCTTAGTGCTTTGACTGGATAACGTGTGTTGTTTCATTGTGTAACGGAGGCCAGCTAGTAGTTGCTGTGCGAGTAAACCTCACTCCCTGATCTCAATAGGCGCTCTAGCGACAGACGCTAGAAGCTGCAGTCTTTAGCCTCCTTGTTAGCGCGCCTGACTCTCATGCCGGAGACCCGGGTTCGAGGCCCGTCGAGTTGGACCCGGGTGTGTGAGGGGTTACATTGGTGCCGTGACCCGGATGAGAGTGAGGTTTGGGGGGTGAGTGTAACGGAGGCCAGCTAGTAGTTGCTGTGCGGGTAAACCTCACTCCTCGATCTCAATAGGCGCTCTAGCGACAGACGCTAGAGGCTGCAGTCTTTAGCCTCCTTGTTAGCGCGCCTGACTCTCATGCCGGAGACCCGGGTTCGAGGCCCGTCGAGTTGGACCCGGGTGTGTGAGGGGTTACAATTGCAATGCTTAAATTTTGTAACTTGCTCTTCTTTGCAATGAAAAGAAAAGATAAAACACGCGTGATTTTCCATGCATTTCCATTCTACAAATAATTAATGTGTTTTGACGAGAAAACATCACAAGAGCGTGTTTCGTTGCATTGCATGATATATCTAACTTGTTTCTCGTTATGCACATGTACCCAATAACTCTGCAGTGAAAAGAAAACACCTAAGATGTGTTTCATTGCATTGCACGGCATATCTGACTTGTTTCTCGTTGTGCACATGCACCCAATAACTAAACTCTGTGCAGTGAAAAGAAAACACCTAAGATGTATTTCATTACATTGCATAACATATCTGACTTGTTCCTCGTTATGCACCTGCACGCAATAACTAACCTCTGTGCAATGAAAAGAAAACACCTAAGATGTGTTTCATTGCATTGCACGATATATCCAACTTGTTCCTCGTTATGCATATGCACGCAATAACTAAGATGTGTTTCATTGCATTGCATGATATATCTAACTTGTTTGTCGTTATGCATATACACGCAATAACTAACCTCTGTGCAATGAAAAGAAAACACCTAAGATGTTTGTGATTGCATTGCGAGGAATATCTAACTTGTTCCTCGTCATGCATATGCACGCAATAACTAAGTGAAAAGAAAACACCTAAGATGTGTTTCATTGCATTGCATGACATATCTAACTTGTTCCTTGTTACGCATATGCACGCAATACCTCTGTGCAATGAAAAGAAAACACCCAAGATGTGTTTCATTGCATTGCATGACATATCTAACCTCTGTGCAATGAAAAGAAAACACCTAAGATGTGTTTCATTGCATTGCATGACATATCTAACTTGATCCTCGTTATGCATATGCACGCAATAACTAACTTTTCTGTAATGAAAAGAAAATACCTAAGATGTGTTACATTGCATTGCATGACATATCTAATTTGTTTGTCGTTATGCATAAGCACACAATAACTAAGATGTGTTTCATTGCATTGCATGACATATCTAACCTCTGTGCAATGAAAAGAAAACACCTAAGATGTGTTTCATTGCATTGCGAGGAATATCTAAATTGTTCATCGTTATGCATAAGCACGCAATAACTAAATGAAAAGAAAACACCTAAGATGTGTTTCATTGCATTGCATAACATATCTAACTTGTTCCTCGTTATGCTTATGCACGCAATAACTAACCTCTGTGTAATGAAAAGAAAACACACAAGATGTGTTTCATTGCATTGCGAGGAATATCTAAATTGTTCATCGTTATGCATAAGCACGCAATAACTAAATGAAAAGAAAAAAGATGTGTTTCATTGCATTGCATAACATATCTGACATGTTCCTCGTTTATGCATATGCACGCAATAACTAAGATGTTTCATTGCAAATTTGCATGACATATCTAACCTCTGTGCAATGAAAAGAAAACACCTAAGATGTGTTTCATTGCATTGCATGACATATCCAACTTGTTCCTCGTTTATGCATATGCACGCAATAACTAAGATATGTTTCATTGCATTGCATGACATATCTAACTTCTGTGCAATGAAAAGAAAAACCTAAGATGTGTTTCATTGCATTGCATGACATATCTAACTTGATCCTCGTTATGCATATGCACGCAATAACTTAGTGAAGAGAAAACACCTAAGATGTGTTTCATTGCATTGCGTAACATCTAACTTGTTGCACGTTACGCATATGCACACAATAACTAACCTCTGTGCAATGAAAAGAAAACAGCTAAGATGTGTTTCATTGTATTGCATTACATATCTAACTTGATCCTCGTTATGCACGCAATAACTAACCTCTGTGCAGTGAAAAGAAAACAAATAAGATGTGTTTCATTGCATTTAGTTATTGCGTGCATATTGCATGACGAGGAACAAGTCAGAGGTCATGCGATGCACTGAAACACATCTTAGGCGTTTTCCTTTCACCACGCCAGTGTTGCCAACTTAGCGATTTTGTCGCTATATTTAGCGAGTATTCAGACCCCCCTGGCGACAAATTTTCAAAAAAGCGACTAGCGACAAATCTAGCGACCTTTTCTGGTGTTATTAGAGACTTTTGGAGACTCTCTGACGTGAAATCACATATCGTTTTTCCTCATCTCAAGGAGCAGCGAGTGCTGCCGTGGGTCCCACCCCGTCCCAAATCACTCACAGGTGGCCCAGTCCTCACGCAGCAGCCCCTCCCAGCTGTAGACAGACAGAGCGGGAGATGTTCTCATCCGCGTACAAACTGCAAAACAGTCGCGCAAATGAGTCGCTATTTTTAGCGAATTTTCAGACACCAACTTTTTGCTTTCTCCCTTTGCTTTCATTCACTCTATGTCTACCCTGTTTAGTGAATGGCTGAGAGGATCAGCTCATCTTTGAACGCCACTGACAGAGTTGAATGAGCAGTGTTTTCCCACGGACCTATCACTTATCTGCTTTCTTTAAATAATAATATTTTTTATTTAAACAATTTAGTTTCCTTTCTTTTCTTATGTTTTTGCTGTATTACTTTTTTGTCATTCACTATATATCACTCGTTTTGACGCAGAGGTTAGTTATTGCGTGCATATTGCATGATGAGAAACAAGTTAGATAGGTCATGCAATGCACTGAAACACATCTTAGGCGTTTTCCCTTCACCGCGCAGAGGTTAGTTATTGCGTGCATATTGCATGACGATGAATAAGTCAGAGGTCATGCAATGCACTGAAGCACATCTTAGGCGTTTTCCTTTCACCGCGCAGAGGTTATTATTGCGTGCATATTGCATGACGATGAATAAGTCAGATAGGTCATGCAATAGACTGAAACACATCTTAGGCGTTTTCCTTTCACCGGCGCAGAGTTTAGTTATGGTGTGCATATTGCATGACGAGGAACAAGTCAGATAGGTCATGCAATGCACTGATAGGCGTTTTCCTTTCACCGCGCAAAAGTTAGTTATTGCGTGCATATTGCATGACGAGGAACAAGTCAGATAGGTCATGCAATGCACTGAAACACATCTTAGGCGTTTTCCCTTCACCGCGCAGAGGTTAGTTATTGCGTGCATATTGCATGACGATGAATAAGTCAGATAGGTCATGCAATAGACTGAAACACATCTTAGGCGTTTTCCTTTCACCGGCGCAGAGGTTAGTTATGGTGTGCATATTGCATGACGAGGAACAAGTCAGATAGGTCATGCAATGCACTGATAGGCGTTTTCCTTTCACCGCGCAAAAGTTAGTTATGGCGTGCATATTGCATGACGAGGAACAAGTCAGATAGGTCATGCAATGCACTGAAACACATCGTAGGCGTTTTCCTTTCACCGCGCAAAAGTTAGTTATTGCTAGCATATTGCATGACGAGGAACAAGTCAGATAGGTCATGCAATGCACTGAAACACATCTTAGGCGTTTTCCTTTCACCGCTAAGAGGTTATTATTGCGTGCATATTGCATGACGAGGAACAAGTCAGATAGGTCATGCAATGCACTGAAACACGTCTTAGGCGTTTTCCTTTCACCGTGCAGAGGTTAGTTATTGGGTGCATATTGCATGACGAGGAACAAGTCAGATAGGTCATGCAATGCACTGATAGGCGTTTTCCTTTCACCGCGCAAAAGTTAGTTATTGCGTGCATATTGCATGACGAGGAACAAGTCAGATAGGTCATGCAATGCACTGAAACACATCGTAGGCGTTTTCCTTTCACCGCGCAAAAGTTAGTTATTGCTAGCATATTGTATGACGAGGAACAAGTCAGATAGGTCATGCAATGCACTGAAACACATCTTAGGCGTTTTCCTTTCACCGCGAAGAGGTTATTATTGCGTGCATATTGCATGACGAGGAACAAGTCAGATAGGTCATGCAATGCACTGAAACACGTCTTAGGCGTTTTCCTTTCACCGTGCAGAGGTTAGTTATTGGGTGCATATTGCATGACGAGGAACAAGTCAGATAGGTCATGCAATGCACTGAAACACGTCTTAGGCGTTTTCCTTTCACCGCGCAGAGGTTAGTTATTGCGTGAATATTGCATGACGAAGAACAAGTCAGATAGGTCATCACCGCGCAAAAGTTAGTTATTGGGTGCATATTGCATGACGAGGAACAAGTCAGATAGGTCATGCAATGCATTGAAACACATCTTAGGCGTTTTCCCTTCACCGCGCAGAGGTTAGTTATTGCGTGAATATTGCATGACGAAGAACAAGTCAGATAAGTCATGCAATGCACTGAAACACGTCTTAAGCGTTTTCCTTTCACCGCGCAGAGGATAGTTATGGCATGACGTGCATATTGCATGACGAAGAACAACCCAGATAGGTCATGCAATGCACTGAAATACGTCTTAGGCGTTATCCTTTCACCGCGCAGAGTTTAGTTCTTGCATGCATATTGCATAACGAGGAACAAGTCAGGTCATGCAATGCACTGAAACACGTCTTAGTCGTTTTCCTTTCACTGCGCAGAGATTAGTTATTGCGTGCATATAGCATGACGAGGAACAAGTCAGATAGGTCATGCAATGCACTGAAACATGTCTTACGCGTTTTCCTTTCACCACGCAGAGGTTAGTTATTGCGTTCATATTGCATTGCGAAGAAAAAGCCAGATAGGTCATGCACTGCACTGAAACACGCCTTAGGCGTTATCCTTTCACCGCACAGAGTTTCGTTCTTGCACGCATATTGCATAACGAGGAACAATTCAGATAGATCATGCAATGCACTGAAACACGTCTTAGGCGTTTTCCTTTCACCACGCAGAGGTTATTGCATGCATATTGCATAACGAGAAACAAGTCTGATAGGTCATGCAATGCACTGAAACACGTCTTAGTCGTTTTCCTTTAACCACGCAGAGGTTAGTTATTGCGTGCACATTGCATGATGAAGAACAAACCAGATAGGTCATGCAATGCACTGAAACACGTCTTAGGCGTTATCCTTTCACCGTGCAGAGTTTAGTTCTTGCATGCATATTGCATAACGATGAATAAGTCAGATAGGTTATGAAATGCAAGGAAACACGTCATAGGCGTTTTCCTTTCACCGCGCAGAGGTTAGTTATTGCGTGCATATTGCATAACGAGGAACAATTCAGATAGATCATGCAATGCACTGAAACACGTCTTAGGCGTTTTCCTTTCACCTCGCAGAGGAGAGTTATTGCGTGCATATTGTATGACGAGGAACAAGTCAGGTCATGCAATGTACTGAAACACATCTTTAGGCGTTTTCCTTTCACCAAGCAGAGGTTAATGCATGCATATTGCATAACGAGGAACAAGTCAGACAGGTCATGCAATGCACTGAAACACGTCTTAGGCTTTTTCCTTTCACCAAGCAGAGGTTAGTTATTGCGTGCATATTGCATGACGAAGAACAAACCAGATATGTCATGCATGCATGCAAAGGTTAGTTATTGCGTGCATATTGCATGACGAGGAACAAGTCAGATAGGTCATGCAATGCACTAAAACATGTCTTAGGCGTTTTCCTTTAACCACGCAGAGGTTAGTTATTGCGTGCATATTGCACGACGAAGAACAAGCCAGATAGGTCATGCAATGCACTGAAACACGTCTTAGGCGTTATCTTTTCACCGTGCAGAGTTTAGTTCTTGCATGCATATTGCATAACGATGAATAAGTCAGATAGGTCATGCAATGCACTGAAACACGTCTTAGGTAGGCGTTTTCCTTTCACCGCGCAGAGGTTAGTTATTGCGTACATATTGCATGACAAGGAACAAGTCAGATAGGTCATGCAATGCACTGAAACACATCTTAGGCGTTTTCCTTTCACCGCGCAAAGTTTAGTTATTGCGTGTATATTGCACTATGAAGAACAAGCCAGATAGGTTATGCAATGCACTGAAACGCGTCTTAGGTGTTTTCCTTTCGCCGCGCAGAGGTTAGTTATTGCGTAAATATTGCATGACGAGGAACAAGTCAGATAGATCATGGAATGAACTGAAACACGTCTTAGGCGTTTTTCTTTCACCGCGCACAGTTTAGTTCTTGCACGCATATTGCACTACGAGGAACAATTCAGATAGATCATGCAATGCACTGAAACACGTCAGGCGTTTTCCTTTCACTGCGCAGAGTTTAGTTATTGCGTGCATATTGCATAACGAGTAACAATTCAGATAGATCATGCAATACACTGAAACACGTCTTAGGCGTTTTCCTTTCACCACGCAGAGGTTATGGCATGCATAATTCATAACGAGGAACAAGTCTGATAGGTCATGCAATGCACTGAAACACGGGTTAAGCGTTTTCCTTTCACCACGCAGAGGTTATTCCATGTATATTGCATAACGAGGAACAAGTCAGATAGGTCATGCACTGCACTGAAACGCGTCTTAGGCGTTTTCATTTAAACACGCAGAGGTTAGTTATTGCGTGCATATTGCATGATGAACAACAAGCCAGATAGGTCATGCAATGCACTGAAACACGTCTTATGCGTTTTCCTTTCACCGCGCAGAGTTTAGATCTTGCACGCATATTGCATTAC
Organism: Cyprinella venusta; assembly: GCA_038021265.1. Classification (NCBI taxonomy): domain Eukaryota; kingdom Metazoa; phylum Chordata; class Actinopteri; order Cypriniformes; family Leuciscidae; genus Cyprinella; species Cyprinella venusta. The sequence continues at coordinate 8,639,121 of CM075874.1, forward strand.
GAGAAACAATTCAGATAGGTCATGCAATGCACTTAAACACGTCTTATGCGTTTTCCTTTCACTGCGCAGAGTTTAGTTATTGCGTGCATATTGCACGACGAGGAACAAGTCAGATAGGTCATGCAATGCACTAAAACACATCTTATGCGTTTTCCTTTCACCGCGCAAAAGTTAGTTATTGCGTGCATATTGCATGACGAGGAACAAGTCAGATAGGTCATGCAATGCACTGAAACACGTCTTAGGCGTTATCCTTTCACCGCGCAGAGTTTAGTTCTTGCATGAAACTATAACGAGGAACAAGTCAGATAGGTCATGCAAAACACGTCGTAGGCGTTTTCCTTTCACCTCGCAGAGAGAGTTGTTGCGTGCATATTGCATGACGAGGAACAAGTCAGATAGGTCATGCAATGCACTGAAACATGTCTTAGGGTTTTTCCTTTCAACACGCAGAGGTTAGTTATTGCGTGCATATTGCATGACGAGGAACAATTCAGATAGATCATGCAATGCACTGAAACACGTCTTAGGAGTTTTCCTTTCACCGCGCAGAATTTAGTTATTGCGTGCATATTGCATAACGAGGAACAAGTCAGATAGGTCATGCAATGCACTGAAACACGTCTTAGGCGTTTTCCTTTCACCGCGCAGAGTTTAGTTCTTGCACGCATATTGCATAACGAGGAACAATTCAGATAGATCATGCAATGCACTGAAACACGTCTTAGGCGTTTTCCTTTCACCGCGCAGAGGTTATTGCATTCATATTGCATAACGAGGAACAAGTCTGATAGGTCATGCAATGCACTGAAACACGTCTTAGGCGTTTTCCTTTCACCACACAGAGGTTATTGCATGCATTATTGCATAACGAGGAACAAGTCAGATAGGTCATGCAATGCACTGAAACACGTCTTAGGCGTTTTCCTTTCACCGTGCAGAGTTTAGTTTTTGCATGCATATTGCATAACGATGAATAAGTCGGATAGGTTATGAAATGCACTGAAACAAGTCATAGGCGTTTTTCTTTCACCGCGCAGAGGTTAGTTATTGCGTGCATATTGCATGACGAGGAACAAGTCAGATAGGTCATGCAATGCACTGAAACACGTCTTAGGCGTTTTCCTTTCACCGCGCAGAGATCATGCACGCATATTGCATTACAAGGAACAATCCAGATATATCATGCAATGCACTGAAACACGTCTTAGGCGTTTTCCTTTCACCTCGCAGAGGAGAGTTATTGCGTGCATATTGCATGACGAGGAACAAGTCAGGTCATGCAATGCACTGAAACACATCTTAGGCGTTTTCCTTTCACCACGCAGAGGTTATTGCATGCATATTGTATAACGAAGAACAAGTCAGATAGGTCATGCAATGCACTGAAACACGTCTTAGGCGTTTTCCTTTAACCACGCAGAGGTTAGTTATTGCGTGCATTTTGCATGATGACGAACCAGCCAGATAGGTCATGCAATGCACTGAAACACGTCTTAGGCGTTATCCTTTCACCGTGCAGAGTTTAGTTCTTGCATGCATATTGCATAACGATGAATAAGTCAGATAGGTCATGCAATGCACTGAAACACGTCTTGTGCGTTTTCCTTTCACCGCGCGGAGTTTAGATCTTGCATGCATATTGCATGACGAGAAACAAGTCAGGTAGGTCATTCAATGCACTGAAACACATCTTAGACATTTTCCTTTCACCGCGCAGAGGTTAGTTATTGCGTGCATGTTGCAAGACGAAGAACAAGCCAGATAGGTCATGCAATGCACTGAAACACGTCTTAGGCGTTATCCTTTCACCTTGCAGAGTTTAGTTCTTGCATGCATATTGCATAACGATGAATAAGTCAGATAGGTCATGCAATGCAGTGAAACACGTCTTAGGCATTTTCCTTTCACCAAGCAGAGGTTAGTTATTGCGTGCATATTGCATGACGAAGAACAAGCCAGATAGGTTATGCATGCATGCAAAGGTTAGTTATTGCGTGCATATTGCATGACGAGGAACAAGTCAGATAGGTCATGCAATGCACTAAAACATGTCTTAGGCGTTTTCCTTTAACCACGCAGAGGTTAGTTATTGCGTGCATATTGCATGACGAAGAACAAGCCAGATAGGTCATGCAATGCACTGAAACACGTCTTAGGCGTTATCCTTTCACCGCGAAGAGTTTAGTTCTTGCACGCATACTGCAAAATGAGGAACAATTCAGATGGATCATGCAATGCACTGAAACACGTCTCAGGCGTTTTCTTTTCACCACAGAGAGGTTAGTGCATGCATATTGCATGACGAGGAACAAGCCAGATAGGTCACTGAAACACGTCTTAGAAGTTTTCCTCTCACCGCGCAGAGGTTAGGTATTGCGTGCATATTGCATGATGAGGAACAAGTCAGATAGGTCATGCAATGCACTGAAACACGTCTTAGGCGTTTTCCATTCACCGCACAGAGTTTAGTTCTTGCGCACATATTGCATGACGAGGAACAATTCAGATAGATCATGCAATGCACTGAAACACGTCTGAGGTGTTTTCCTTTCACCACGCAGAGGTTAGTTATTGCATGCATATTGCATGACGAAGAACAAGCCAGATAGGTCATGCAATGCACTGAAACATGTCTTAGGCATTTTCCTTTCACCGTGCAGAGTTTATGTCTTGCATGCATATTGCATGACGAGGAACAAGTCAGATAGGTCATGCAATGCACTGAAACACGTCTTTGGCGTTTTCCTTTCACCACGCAGAGGTTAGTTATTGCGTGCATATTGCATGACGAGGAACAAGTCAAATAGGTCATGCAATGCACTGAAACAAGTCTTAGGCGTTTTCCTTTCACCGCGCAGAGGTTAGTTATTGAGTGCATATTGCATGACGAGGAACGAGTCAGATAGGTCATGCAATGCAATGAAACACGTCTTAGGCGTTATCCTTTCACCTTGCAGAGTTTAGTTCTTGCATGCATATTACATAACGATGAATAAGTCAGATAGGTCATGCAATGCAGTGAAACACGTCTTAGGCATTTTCCTTTCACCAAGCAGAGGTTTTATTATTGCGTTCATATTGCATGACGAAGAACAAGCCAGATAGGTTATGCATGCATGCAAAGGTTAGTTATTGCGTGCATATTGCATGACGAGGAACAAGTCAGATAGGTCATGCAATGCACTAAAACATGTCTTAGGCGTTTTCCTTTAACCACGCAGAGGTTAGTTATTGCGTGCATATTGCATGACGAAGAACAAGCCAGATAGGTCATGCAATGCACTGAAACACGTCTTAGGCGTTATCCTTTCACCACGAAGAGTTTAGTTCTTGCACGCATATTGCAAAATGAGGAACAATTCAGATGGATCATGCAATGCACTGAAACACGTCTCAGACGTTTTCTTTTCACCGGGCAGAGGTTAGTGCATGCATATTGCATGACGAGGAACAAGCCAGATAGGTCACTGAAAAACGTCTTAGGCGTTTTCCATTCACTGCGCAGAGGTTAGGTATTGCGTGCATATTGCATGATGAGGAACAAGTCAGATAGGTCATGCAATGCACTGAAACACGTCTTAGGCGTTTTCCATTCACCGCACAGAGTTTAGTTCTTGCGCACATATTGCATGACGAGGAACAATTCAGATAGATCATGCAATGCACTGAAACACGTATAAGGCGTTATCCTTTCACCTCGCAGAGGAGAATTATTGCGTGCATATTGCATAACGAGGAACAAGTCAGGTCATGCAATGCACTGAAACACAGGTCATGCAATGCACTGAAACACATCTTAGGCGTTTTCCTTTCACTGCGCAGAGTTTAGTTATTGCGTGCAAATTGCATGACGAGGAAAAAGTCAGATAGGTCATGCAATGCACTGAAACACGTCTTAGGCGTTTTTCTTTCACCGCGCTGTTTAGTACTTGCAAGCATAATTGCATAACGAGGAACAATTCAGATAGATCATGCAATGCACTGAAACACGTCTGAGGTGTTTTCCTTTCACCACGCAGAGGTTAGTTATTGCATGCATATTGCATGACGAAGAACAAGCCAGATAGGTCATGCAATGCACTGAAACACGTCTTCGGCGTTTTCCTTTCACCGTGCAGAGTTTATTTCATGCATGCATGTTGCATGACGAGGAACAAGTCAGATAGGTCAAGCAAAGCACTGAAACACATCTAGGCGTTTTCCTTTCACCGCGCAGAGGTTAGTTATTGAGTGCATATTGCATGACGAGGAACGAGTCAGAGAGGTCATGCAATGCAATGAAACACATCTTAGACGTTTTCCTCTCACCGCGCAGAGGTTAGTTATTGCGTGCATATTGCATGACGAGGAACAAGTCAGATAGGTCATGCAATGCACTGAAACATGTCTTAGGGGTTTTCCTTTCACCACGCAGAGGTTAGTTATTGCGTGCATATTGCATGACGAAGAACAAGCCAGATAGGTCATGCAATGCACTGAAACACGTCTTCGGCGTTTTCCTTTCACCGTGCAGAGTTTATTTCATGCATGCATGTTGCATGACGAGGAACAAGTCAGATAGGTCATCCAAAGCACTGAAACACATCTAGGCGTTTTCCTTTCACCGCGCAGAGGTTAGTTATTGAGTGCATATTGCATGACGAGGAACGAGTCAGAGAGGTCATGCAATGCAATGAAACACATCTTAGACCTTTTCCTCTCACCACGCAGAGGTTAGTTATTGCGTGCATATGCATTACGAGAATCAAGTTAGATATATCATGCGATGCAACGAAACAAATCTTATGGTGTTTTCTTTTCATTGCTCAGAGTTTAGTTATTTTTGTGCATATGCATAACTTAGGAACAAGTTGGTCAGCATGTTTATTTTCAAGTAAGACATGGTCCTGGATCAACATATTTTGATGATCCTGGATCAACATTCCTGTCCAAAAAATGTTGTCCTTTACCAATCCCTACCCCTAAACCTAACTCTACTCATAACTTTTCCCTTATCAGAAGGTACAAAGGCGAATGACACTGATGTTTAAGTACTTCACTCTGGTTCTAAATCTAAACCTAAAATTGACATAAACTGTAAACTTGTTCCTCAAATCTGTTTCGTTGGTTGAAAAGTTGATCCAGGATCAACAATGATGTTGATCCAGGAACATGTGGTAGTTGATGAAATCACGTTCACCGAATAAGTTAGATAGGTCATGAAATGCAATGAAACACATCTTAGGTGTTTTCTTTTCATTGCACAGAGGTTCGTTTTTGCGTGAACAGTTCTAATGAGGAAGAAGTTAGATATGTCTTGCAATGCAATTGAAACACAGCTTAGTTGTTTTCTTTTCAATGCACAGAGGTCAGTTATTGCGAGCATATGCGTAACCAGGAACAAGTTAGAAATGTCATGCATGGCTATGAAACACATCTTATGGTGTTTTCTTTTCATTGGTCAGAGTTTAGTTATTTTTGTGCATACGTATAACGAGAAACAAGTCAGATAGGTCATGCAATGCACTGAAACACGTCTTAGGCATTATCCTTTCACCGTGCAGAGTTTAGTTCTTGCATGCATAATGCATAACGATGAATAAGTCAGATAGGTCACGCAATGCACCAAAACACGTCTTTGCCGTTTTCCTTTCACTTCGCAGAGGAAGAGTTATTGCGTGCATATTGCAGGACGAGGAACAATTCAGATAGATCATACAATGCACTGAAACACGTTTCAGGCGTTTTCCTTTCACCACGCAGAGGTTATTGCATGCATATTGCATAACGAGGAACAAGTCAGATAGGTCATGCAATGCTCTGAAACACGTCTCAGGCGTTTTCCTTTCACCGCGCAGAGGTTAGTTATTGCGTGCATATTGCATGACGAAGAACAAGTCAGATAGGTCATGCATGCATGCAAAGAATAGTTATTGCGTGCATATTGCATGACGAGGAACAAGTCAGATAGGTCATGCAATGCACTAAAACATGTCTTAGGCGTTTTCCTTTAACCACGCAGAGGTTAGTTATTGCCTGCATATTGCATGACGAAGAACAAGACAGATAGGTCATGCAATAGCACTGAAACACGTCTTAGAAGGTATCCTTTCACCGTGCAGAGTTTAGTTCTTGCATGCATATTGCATAACGAGGAACAATTCAGATAGATCATGCAATGCACTGAAAAACGTCTCAGCCGTTTTCATTTCACCTCGCAGATGAGAGTTATTGCGTGCATATTGCAGGACGAGGAACAATTCAGATAGATCATACAATGCACTGAAACACGTTTCAGGCGTTTTCCTTTCACGACGCAGAGGTTATTGCATGCATATTGCATAACGAGGAACAAGTCAGATAGGTCATGCAAGCACAGAAACACGTCTCAGGCGTTTTCCTTTCACCGCGCAGAGGTTAGTTATTGCGTGCATATTGCATGACGAAGAACAAGCCTGATAGTTCATGCATGCATGCAAGGGTTAGTTACTGCGTGCATATTGCATGACGAAGAACAAGTCAGATAGGTCATGCAATGCACTAAAACATGTCTTAAGCGTTTTTCTTTAACCACGCAGAGGTTAGTAATTGCGTGAATATTGCATGACGAAGAACAAGCCAGATAGGTCATGCAATGCACTGAAACACCTCTTAGGCGTTATCCTTTCACCGTGCAGAGTTTAGTTCTTGCATGCATATTGCATAACGAGGAACAATTCAGACAGAAAATGCAATGCGCTGAAACACGTCTTAGGCGTTTTCCTTTCACCGCGCAGAGGTTAGTTATTGCGTGCATATGCATTACGAGAAACATTTAGATATATCATGCAATGCAACGAAGCACATCTTATGGTGTTTTCTTTTCATTGCTCAGAGTTTAGTTATTTTTGTGCATATGCATAACTTAGGAACAAGTTGGTCAGCATGATTTTTTCAAGTAAGACATGGTCGTGGATCAACATATTTTGATGATCCTGGATCAACATTCCTGTCCCAAAAATGTTGTCCTTTACCAATCCCTACCCCTAAACCTAACTCTACTCATAACTTTTCCCTAATCAGAAGGTACAAAGGCGAATGACGCTGATGTTTAAATACTTCACTCTGGTTCTAAATCTAAACCTAAAATTTGTTCCTCAAATATGTTTGGTTGATTGAAAAGTTGATCCAGGATCAACAATGATGTTGATCCAGGAACATGTGGTAGTTGATGAAATTACGTTCACCGAACAAGTTAGATAGGTCATGCAATGCAATGAAACACATCTTAGGTGTTTTCTTTTCATTGCACAGAGGTTAGTTTTTGCGTGAACAGGCCTAATGAGGAAGAAGTTAGATATGTATTGCAATGTAATTAAAACACATCTTAGTTGTTTTCTTTTCAAAGCACAGAGGTCAGTTATTGCGAGCATATGCGTAACGAGGAACAAGTTAGAAATGTCATGCATGGCTATGTAACACATCTTATGGTGTTTTCTTTTCATTGGTCAGAGTGTTGTTATTTTTGTGCATAAGTATAACGAGGAACAAGTTAGATAGGTCATGCAATGCAATGAAACACATCTTAGGTGTTTTCTTTTCATTGCGCAGAGGTTAGTTATCGTGTGGACAGGCATAACGAGGAACAAGTCAGATAGGTCATTCAAATGCATCGAAACACATCTTAGGTGTTTTCTTTTAATTGCATAGAGGTTAGTTATTGCTTGCATGTACAATGCAATCCTAAAGCACATGAACTGCAAATCTCTTCGTTGCACAAAGGAACAAGTTCGTTTATGCATTGTAAATCGATCACTTTTGTAATGTTTTCTCGTCAAAACACATTAATTAGTTGTAGAATGGACATGCATGGGAAAGCACTTGTGTTTTATCTTTTCTTTTCAATGCAAAGAAGAACAAGTCAGAAAATTTAAGTATTGCAATGAAACACACATTTCAGCCAGACATATATTTGACCTACTGAAGATATTTCTGGCCCAAAAGTACTTGATCTTGAACTTTCCATACATACTCACAGACTCCAATAGATGCTTCCTAAGCCATGGAAAAGTCCATATCTGACCTTTTGAACTAATTTCTTGTCAAATGTTCCTCAAAAAGTTTAAAACGATATAAACTCATAGACTCCTTCTGATTTTATATTTACTTAGGTCAATTTTTGACCTCCAGGAACACATTTATGGCCAACGTCCTTGATCTGTGGGTTAATATACTGAGAGATTTACTTCTCATGATGTCATTTCAGCCAGACAAATATTTGACTTACTGAACATATTTCTAGCCCAAAAGTACTTGATCTTGAACTTTCCATACATAATCATAGACTCCAACAGATGCTTCCCCACATATACATAGAAGTCCATATCTGACCTATTGTACTCATTTCTGGTCAAAAGGTTCTTCAAAAGCTTTTAAACAATAAAAACTCATAGACTCTTGATGTTACATTAGCTATACATAGGTCAATTTTTGACCTCCAGAAACACATTTATAGCTCACGGGTATTTGATCTTTGGGTTAACATACCGAGAGCTTTACTTCTCATGATGTCATTTCAGCCAGAAAGATATTTGACCTACTGAACATATTTCTGGCCCAAAAGTACTTGATCTTGTATTTACCATTCATACTCATAGACTCCAACAGATGCTTCCTAAAGCCATATAGAGATGTCCATATCTGAGTTATTGAACTCATTTCTGGTCAAAGGTTCTTCAAAAGTTTTTAAACAATATAAACTTATAGACTCCTGATGTTACATTAGCTATACACAGGTCAATTTTTGACCTCAAGAAACACATTTATGTCCCATGGGTATTTGATCTTTGGGTTAATATACCAAGAGATTTACTTCTCATGATGTCATTTCAGCCAGAAAGATATTTGACCTACTGAACATATTTTTGGTCCAAAAGTGCTTGATCTTGTACTTTCCATTCATACTCATATTCTCCAACAGATGCTTCCTAAGCCATAGAGATGTCCATATCTGACCTATTGAACTCATTTCTGGTCAAAGGTTCCTCAAAAAATTTAAAACAATATAAACTTTTTGACTCCTTCTGATGTTATTTTAGATATACATAGGTCAATGTTTGACCTCCAGGAACACATTGTGGCACATTTCCAGAAGAAAACATGAAGGGGAGCTTGAAGCGGCAAATCGCTCAGGTGTTCTGGGAGTTTGCTATGGTGTTCTGGGTGGTTGCTAGGCGTTTTTTTAGGGTATTCTGGGTGATTGCTATGATGTTCCGGGTGGTTGCTAGGGTGTTCTGGTTTGTTGCTAGGGTGTTCTCGGTGGTTGCTAGGGTGTTGCTAGGTTGTTGCTAGGGTGTTTTGGTGGGTTGGAAATTTACTTCTCATGATGTCATTTCAGCCAGAAAAATATTTTAAGTAAAGAACATTTTTCTGGCCCAAAAGTACTTGATCTTGAACTTTCCATACGTACTCATAGACTATGTAATATAACATTCTGATGTTATATTACGTAGGTCCATTTTTGACCTCAAGGAACACTTTTCATGGCACACGGGTGCTTGATCTTTGGGTTAATATACCGAGAGATTTACTTCTCATGTTGTCATTTCACCCAGACAAATATTTGACCTACTGAACTTGTTTATGGCCCAAAAGTACTTGATCTTGAACTTTCCATATATACTCATAGACTCCAACAGATGCTTCCTAAGACATAGAGAAGTCCATATCTGACCTATTAAACTCATTTCTGGTCAAAGGTTCCTCAAAAGTTTTTAAACAAATATGAACTTATAGACTCCCAATGTTGCATTAGCTATACATAGGTCAATTTTTGACCTCCAGAAACACATTTCTGGCCCATGGGTCTTTGATCTTTGGGTTCATATACCGATGGATTTACTTCTCATGATGTCATTTCACCCAGACAAATATTTGACCTACTGAACATGTATATGGCCCAAAAGAACTTGATCTTGAACTTTCCACACATACTCAGAGACTGCAGTCAATGCTTACTAAGCCATAGAGATGTCCATATCTGAAACTATTGAAATCGTTTCTGGTCAAAGTTTCCTCAAAAGGTTTTAAACAATATAAACTTATAGACTCCTGATGTTAAATTAGCTATACATACGTCAATTTTTGACCTCCAGAAACACATTTATGGCATACGGGTATTTGATCTTTGGGCTAATATACCGAGAGCTTTACTTCTCATGATGTCATTTCAGACAGAAAGATATTTGACCTACTGAACATATTTATGGCCCAAAAGTACTTGATCTTGAACTTTCCATATATACTCATAGACTCCAACAGATGCTTCCTAAGCCATAGAGAAGTCCATATCTGACCTATTAAACTCATTTCTGTTCAAAGGTTCCTCAAAAGTTTTTAAACAAATATGAACTTATAGACTCCTGATGTTGCATTAGCTATACATAGGTCAATTTTTGACCTCCAGAAACACATTTATGGCCCATGGGTATTTGATCTTTGGGTTCATATACAGATGGATTTACTTCTCATGATGTCATTTCAGCCAGACAAATATTTGACCTCCTTCTGATGTTATATAAGATATACATAGGTCAATTTTTGACCTCCAAGAACACATTTATGTCCCACGGGTATTTCATCTGTGGGTTCATATACCGCTGGATTTACTTCTCATGATGTCAATGAACTCATTTCTGGTCAAAGGTTCCTCAGAAAGTTTAAAACAATATAAACTTTTAGACTCTTTCTGATGTTATATTAGATATACATAGGTCATTTTTTGACCACCAGGAGCACATTTAATGCACGTTTCCAGAAGTAAATGTGAAGTGGAGCCTGAAGTGGCAAATCTCACCACCCGGTTGCTAGGGTTTTCTGGGTGGTTGCTACGGTGTTGTTGGTGGTTTCTAGGCGTTTATTAGGGTATTCTGGGTGGTTGCTATGGTGTTTGTATGCGGTTGCTAGGGTATTCTGGGTGGTTGCCAAGGTGCTAATGTTGCTAGGGTGTTGCTATGCGGTTGCCAGGTTGTTCTCGATGGTTGTTAGGGTGTTGCTAGGTGGTTGCTGGGGTGTTCTTGTTTGCTGCTAGGGTGTTCTGGGTGGTTGCTAGGGTGTTTTAGGTGGTTACTATGGTATTCTGGGTCATTGCTATGGTGTTACCAGGTGGTTGGTAGAGTCTATAGTTATAGTTACTATAGAGTTTCTAAAATGTTTCTGGCATGATTTAGCTCTTAACTATTCGATTATTTTATTACATTTCATGTTTATATAGTTTGAAATCTTTTGAGGACCCTTTTACCATAACAATATAAACTTATAGACTCCTTCTGATGTTGTAAGAAGGACAAGGTCAATTTTTGACCTCCAGGAACATATTTATGGCACATTTCCAGAAGAAAATGTGAAGTGGTGCTTGCACTGGCAAATCTCACCAACCGGTTGCTAGGGTGTTCCCGGTGGTTTCTACAGTGTTCTGGATGGTTGCTAGGCGGTTGTTAGGGTAGTCTGTGTGGTTGCTAGGGTGTTGCTAGGTGGTTGCTAGGGTGTTCTGGATGGTTGCCAGGGTGTTGCTAGAGTGATGCTAGGGTGTTCTGGGTGGTTGCTAGGGTGTTTTAGGTCGTTACTATGGTAGTCTGTGTGGTTCCTATGGTGTTTCTAGGTGGTTGGTAATGTCCACAAATGGTTACTATAGAGTTTTTATAAAGTTTTTGGCAATTGATTTCTGGCCCAAATCAATTTTTGATTTTGATTATGTATCATCAACAGGTAGTTAAAATACGGACTCTTGTATGGCTTCAGTGACATCAAAAGGAGTTAATGAGTATGTTTAGACCATTCAAGATCAAGTACTCGTGTGCCACAACTATGTTCAGTAGGTCAAAAAGGAACCTATCCATAGCTCATAGAAGGAGTCTCATAGTTTTTCTTGTTTAAAAACATTTGAGGACCCTTTGACCAGAAATGAGTTAAATACATAAGATGTGGACATTCTATATGGCTGAAGAAGCATCAAAAATAGTCTTTGAGAATTTATAGAAAGTTCGAGACCTAGTACTCGTGGGCCAAGACTATGTTTGTGGGTCAAATAGAAACCTCTAGTTCTAGGAAGCATAAGAAGTAGTCTATTTAGTATGTATAGAAAGTTCAGGTACTCGTGGGAGAGATATATGTTCAGTCAAATATCAGTCAAATATCTTCCTGCTCATAAAACATCACAAGTAGTAAAAATCAATGTATAGTAACCTAACGATCAAGTACCCTTTGACCAGAAATGAGTTCAATGGGTCAGATCTAAACAATCCATGTGGCTAATATGTTCATTAGGTAAGTTAGATAGGTCATGCAATGCAATGAAATACATCTTAGGTGTTTTCTTTTCATTGCACAGAGGTTAGTTTTTGCGTGAACAGGCCTAATGAGGAAGAAGTTAGATATGTCTTGCAATGCAATTGAAACACATCTTAGTTGTTTTCTTTTCAATGCACAGAGGTCAGTTATTGCGAGCATATGCGTAACGAGGAACAAGTTAGAAATGTCATGCATGGCTATGAAACACATCTTATGGTGTTTTCTTTTCATTGGTCAGAGTTTAGTTATTTTTGTGCATACGTATAACGAGGAACAAGTCAGATAGGTCGTGCAATGCTCTGAAACACGTCTCAGGCGTTTTACTTTCACCGCGCAGAGGTTAGTTATTGCGTGCATAGTGCATGACGAAGAACAAGCCAGATAGGTCATGCATGCATGCAAAGGTTAGTTATTGCGTGCATATTGCATGACGAAGAACAAGTCAGATAGGTCATGCAATGCACTAAAACATGTCTTAAGCTTTTTCCTTTAACCACGCAGAGGTTAGTTATTGCGTGCATATTGCATGACGAAGAACAAGCCAGATAGGTCATGCAATGCACTGAAACACGTCTTAGGCGTTATCCTTTCACCGTGCAGAGTTTAATTCTTGCATGCATAATGCATAACGATGAATAAGTCAGATAGGTCATGCAATGCGTCTTATGCGTTTTCCTTTCACCGCGCAGAGTTTAGCTATTGCACGCATATTGCATAACGAGGAACAATTCAGATAGAAAATGCAATGCACTGAAACACGTCTTAGGCGTTTTCCTTTCACCTCGCAGAGAAGAGTTATTGCGTGCATATTGCAAGACGTGGAACAAGTCAGATAGGTCATGCAATGCACTGAAACACGTCTTAGGCGTTTTCCTTTCACCGCGCAGAGGTTAGTTATTGCGTGCATATTGCATGACGAGGAACAAGTCAGATAGGTCATGCAATGCACTGAAACATGTCTTAGGGGTTTTCCTTTCACCACGCAGAGGTTAGTTATTGCGTGCATATTGCATGACGAAGAACAAGCCAGATAGGTCATGCAATGCACTGAAACACGTCTTCGGCGTTTTCCTTTCATCGTGCAGAGTTTATTTCATGCATGCATGTTGCATGACGAGGAACAAGTCAGATAGGTCATGCAAAGCACTGAAACACATCTAGGCGTTTTCCTTTCACCGCGCAGAGGTTAGTTATTGAGTGCATATTGCATGACGAGGAACGAGTCAGAGAGGTCATGCAATGCAATGAAACACATCTTAGACGTTTTCCTCTCACCGCGCAGAGGTTAGTTATTGCGTGCATATGCATTACGAGAATCAAGTTAGATATATCATGCGATGCAACGAAACAAATCTTATGGTGTTTTCTTTTCATTGCTCAGAGTTTAGTTATTTTTGTGCATATGCATAACTTAGGAACAAGTTGGTCAGCATGTTTATTTTCAAGTAAGACATGGTCCTGGATCAACATATTTTGATGATCCTGGATCAACATATTTTGATGATCCTGGATCAACATTCCTGTCCAAAAAATGTTGTCCTTTACCAATCCCTACCCCTAAACCTAACTCTACTCATAACTTTTCCCTTATCAGAAGGTACAAAGGCGAATGACACTGATGTTTAAGTACTTCACTCTGGTTCTAAATCTAAACCTAAAATTGACATAAACTGTAAACTTGTTCCTCAAATCTGTTTCGTTGGTTGAAAAGTTGATCCAGGATCAACAATGATGTTGATCCAGGAACATGTGGTAGTTGATGAAATCACGTTCACCGAATAAGTTAGATAGGTCATGCAATGCAATGAAACACATCTTAGGTGTTTTCTTTTCATTGCACAGAGGTTCGTTTTTGCGTGAACAGTTCTAATGAGGAAGAAGGTAGATATGTCTTGCAATGCAATTGAAACACAGCTTAGTTGTTTTCTTTTCAATGCACAGAGGTCAGTTATTGCGAGCATATGCGTAACCAGGAACAAGTTAGAAATGTCATGCATGGCTATGAAACACATCTTATGGTGTTTTCTTTTCATTGGTCAGAGTTTAGTTATTTTTGTGCATACGTATAACGAGGAACAAGTCAGATAGGTCATGCAATGCACTGAAACACGTCTTAGGCGTTATCCTTTCACCGTGCAGAGTTTAGTTCTTGCATGCATAATGCATAACGATGAATAAGTCAGATAGGTCATGCAATGCACCAAAACACGTCTTTGCCGTTTTCCTTTCACTTCGCAGAGGAAGAGTTATTGCGTGCATATTGCAGGACGAGGAACAATTCAGATAGATCATACAATGCACTGAAACACGTTTCAGGCGTTTTCCTTTCACCACGCAGAGGTTATTGCATGCATATTGCATAACGAGGAACAAGTCAGATAGGTCATGCAATGCTCTGAAACACGTCTCAGGCGTTTTCCTTTCACCGCGCAGAGGTTAGTTATTGCGTGCATATTGCATGACGAAGAACAAGTCAGATAGGTCATGCATGCATGCAAAGAATAGTTATTGCGTGCATATTGCATGACGAGGAACAAGTCAGATAGGTCATGCAATGCACTAAAACATGTCTTAGGCGTTTTCCTTTAACCACGCAGAGGTTAGTTATTGCGTGCATATTGCATGACGAAGAACAAGACAGATAGGTCATGCAATAGCACTGAAACACGTCTTAGAAGGTATCCTTTCACCGTGCAGAGTTTAGTTCTTGCATGCATATTGCATAACGAGGAACAATTCAGATAGATCATGCAATGCACTGAAAAACGTCTCAGCCGTTTTCATTTCACCTCGCAGATGAGAGTTATTGCGTGCATATTGCAGGACGAGGAACAATTCAGATAGATCATACAATGCACTGAAACACGTTTCAGGCGTTTTCCTTTCACGACGCAGAGGTTATTGCATGCATATTGCATAACGAGGAACAAGTCAGATAGGTCATGCAAGCACAGAAACACGTCTCAGGCGTTTTCCTTTCAACGCGCAGAGGTTAGTTATTGCGTGCATATTGCATGACGAAGAACAAGCCTGATAGTTCATGCATGCATGCAAGGGTTAGTTACTGCGTCAACACATCACCGTGCAGAGTTTAGTTCTTGCATGCATATTGCATAACGAGGAACAATTCAGACAGAAAATGCAATGCACTGAAACACGTCTTAGGCGTTTTCCTTTCACCTCGCAGAGGAGAGTTATTGCGTGCATATTTGCATGACGAGGAACAAGTCAGATAGGTCATGCAATGCACTGAAACATGTCTTAGACTTTTTCCTTTTACCGCGCAGAGGTTAGTTATTGAGTGCATATTGCATGACGAGGAACGAGTCAGATAGGTCATGCAATGCAATGAAACACATCTTAGACGTTTTCCTTTCACCGCGCAGAGGTTAGTTATTGCGTGCATATGCATTACGAGAAACATTTAGATATATCATGCAATGCAACGAAGCACATCTTATGGTGTTTTCTTTTCATTGCTCAGAGTTTAGTTATTTTTGTGCATATGCATAACTTAGGAACAAGTTGGTCAGCATGATTTTTTCAAGTAAGACATGGTCGTGGATCAACATATTTTGATGATCCTGGATCAACATTCCTGTCCCAAAAATGTTGTCCTTTACCAATCCCTACCCCTAAACCTAACTCTACTCATAACTTTTCCCTAATCAGAAGGTACAAAGGCGAATGACGCTGATGTTTAAATACTTCACTCTGGTTCTAAATCTAAACCTAAAATTTGTTCCTCAAATATGTTTGGTTGATTGAAAAGTTGATCCAGGATCAACAATGATGTTGATCCAGGAACATGTGGTAGTTGATGAAATTACGTTCACCGAACAAGTTAGATAGGTCATGCAATGCAATGAAACACATCTTAGGTGTTTTCTTTTCATTGCACAGAGGTTAGTTTTTGCGTGAACAGGCCTAATGAGGAAGAAGTTAGATATGTATTGCAATGTAATTAAAACACATCTTAGTTGTTTTCTTTTCAAAGCACAGAGGTCAGTTATTGCGAGCATATGCGTAACGAGGAACAAGTTAGAAATGTCATGCATGGCTATGTAACATCTTATGGTGTTTTCTTTTCATTGGTCAGAGTGTTGTTATTTTTGTGCATAAGTATAACGAGGAACAAGTTAGATAGGTCATGCAATGCAATGAAACACATCTTAGGTGTTTTCTTTTCATTGCGCAGAGGTTAGTTATCGTGTGGACAGGCATAACGAGAAACAAGTCAGATAGGTCATTCAAATGCATCGAAACACATCTTAGGTGTTTTCTTTTAATTGCATAGAGGTTAGTTATTGCTTGCATGTACAATGCAATCCTAAAGCACATGAATTGCAAATCTCTTCGTTGCACAAAGGAACAAGTTCGTTTATGCATTGTAAATCGATCACTTTTGTAATGTTTTCTCGTCAAAACACATTAATTAGTTGTAGAATGGACATGCATGGGAAAGCACTTGTGTTTTATCTTTTCTTTTCAATGCAAAGAAGAACAAGTCAGAAAATTTAAGTATTGCAATGAAACACACATTTCAGCCAGACATATATTTGACCTACTGAAGATATTTCTGGCCCAAAAGTACTTGATCTTGAACTTTCCATACATACTCACAGACTCCAATAGATGCTTCCTAAGCCATGGAAAAGTCCATATCTGACCTTTTGAACTAATTTCTTGTCAAATGTTCCTCAAAAAGTTTAAAACGATATAAACTCATAGACTCCTTCTGATTTTATATTTACTTAGGTCAATTTTTGACCTCCAGGAACACATTTATGGCCAACGTCCTTGATCTGTGGGTTAATATACCGAGAGATTTACTTCTCATGATGTCATTTCAGCCAGACAAATATTTGACTTACTGAACATATTTCTAGCCCAAAAGTACTTGATCTTGAACTTTCCATACATAATCATAGACTCCAACAGATGCTTCCCCACATATACATAGAAGTCCATATCTGACCTATTGTACTCATTTCTGGTCAAAAGGTTCTTCAAAAGCTTTTAAACAATAAAAACTCATAGACTCTTGATGTTACATTAGCTATACATAGGTCATTTTTTGACCTCCAGAAACACATTTATAGCTCACGGGTATTTGATCTTTGGGTTAACATACCGAGAGCTTTACTTCTCATGATGTCATTTCAGCCAGAAAGATATTTGACCTACTGAACATATTTCTGGCCCAAAAGTACTTGATCTTGTATTTACCATTCATACTCATAGACTCCAACAGATGCTTCCTAAAGCCATATAGAGATGTCCATATCTGAGTTATTGAACTCATTTCTGGTCAAAGGTTCTTCAAAAGTTTTTAAACAATATAAACTTATAGACTCCTGATGTTACATTAGCTATACACAGGTCAATTTTTGACCTCAAGAAACACATTTATGTCCCATGGGTATTTGATCTTTGGGTTAATATACCAAGAGATTTACTTCTCATGATGTCATTTCAGCCAGAAAGATATTTGACCTACTGAACATATTTTTGGTCCAAAAGTGCTTGATCTTGTACTTTCCATTCATACTCATATTCTCCAACAGATGCTTCCTAAGCCATAGAGATGTCCATATCTGACCTATTGAACTCATTTCTGGTCAAAGGTTCCTCAAAAAATTTAAAACAATATAAACTTTTTGACTCCTTCTGATGTTATTTTAGATATACATAGGTCAATGTTTGACCTCCAGGAACACATTGTGGCACATTTCCAGAAGAAAACATGAAGGGGAGCTTGAAGCGGCAAATCGCTCAGGTGTTCTGGGAGTTTGCTATGGTGTTCTGGGTGGTTGCTAGGCGTTTTTTTAGGGTATTCTGGGTGATTGCTATGATGTTCCGGGTGGTTGCTAGGGTGTTCTGGTTTGTTGCTAGGGTGTTCTCGGTGGTTGCTAGGGTGTTGCTAGGTTGTTGCTAGGGTGTTTTGGTGGGTTGGAAATTTACTTCTCATGATGTCATTTCAGCCAGAAAAATATTTTAAGTAAAGAACATTTTTCTGGCCCAAAAGTACTTGATCTTGAACTTTCCATACGTACTCATAGACTATGTAATATAACATTCTGATGTTATATTACGTAGGTCCATTTTTGACCTCAAGGAACACTTTTCATGGCACACGGGTGCTTGATCTTTGGGTTAATATACCGAGAGATTTACTTCTCATGTTGTCATTTCACCCAGACAAATATTTGACCTACTGAACTTGTTTATGGCCCAAAAGTACTTGATCTTGAACTTTCCATATATACTCATAGACTCCAACAGATGCTTCCTAAGACATAGAGAAGTCCATATCTGACCTATTAAACTCATTTCTGGTCAAAGGTTCCTCAAAAGTTTTTAAACAAATATGAACTTATAGACTCCCAATGTTGCATTAGCTATACATAGGTCAATTTTTGACCTCCAGAAACACATTTCTGGCCCATGGGTCTTTGATCTTTGGGTTCATATACCGATGGATTTACTTCTCATGATGTCATTTCACCCAGACAAATATTTGACCTACTGAACATGTATATGGCCCAAAAGAACTTGATCTTGAACTTTCCACACATACTCAGAGACTGCAGTCAATGCTTACTAAGCCATAGAGATGTCCATATCTGAAACTATTGAAATCGTTTCTGGTCAAAGGTTCCTCAAAAGGTTTTAAACAATATAAACTTATAGACTCCTGATGTTAAATTAGCTATACATACGTCAATTTTTGACCTCCAGAAACACATTTATGGCATACGGGTATTTGATCTTTGGGCTAATATACCGAGAGCTTTACTTCTCATGATGTCATTTCAGACAGAAAGATATTTGACCTACTGAACATATTTATGGCCCAAAAGTACTTGATCTTGAACTTTCCATATATACTCATAGACTCCAACAGATGCTTCCTAAGCCATAGAGAAGTCCATATCTGACCTATTAAACTCATTTCTGTTCAAAGGTTCCTCAAAAGTTTTTAAACAAATATGAACTTATAGACTCCTGATGTTGCATTAGCTATACATAGGTCAATTTTTGACCTCCAGAAACACATTTATGGCCCATGGGTATTTGATCTTTGGGTTCATATACAGATGGATTTACTTCTCATGATGTCATTTCAGCCAGACAAATATTTGACCTCCTTCTGATGTTATATAAGATATACATAGGTCAATTTTTGACCTCCAAGAACACATTTATGTCCCACGGGTATTTCATCTGTGGGTTCATATACCGCTGGATTTACTTCTCATGATGTCAATGAACTCATTTCTGGTCAAAGGTTCCTCAGAAAGTTTAAAACAATATAAACTTTTAGACTCTTTCTGATGTTATATTAGATATACATAGGTCATTTTTTGACCACCAGGAGCACATTTAATGCACGTTTCCAGAAGTAAATGTGAAGTGGAGCCTGAAGTGGCAAATCTCACCACCCGGTTGCTAGGGTTTTCTGGGTGGTTGCTACGGTGTTGTTGGTGGTTTCTAGGCGTTTATTAGGGTATTCTGGGTGGTTGCTATGGTGTTTGTATGCGGTTGCTAGGGTATTCTGGGTGGTTGCCAAGGTGCTAATGTTGCTAGGGTGTTGCTATGCGGTTGCCAGGTTGTTCTCGATGGTTGTTAGGGTGTTGCTAGGTGGTTGCTGGGGTGTTCTTGTTTGCTGCTAGGGTGTTCTGGGTGGTTGCTAGGGTGTTTTAGGTGGTTACTATGGTATTCTGGGTCATTGCTATGGTGTTACCAGGTGGTTGGTAGAGTCTATAGTTATAGTTACTATAGAGTTTCTAAAATGTTTCTGGCATGATTTAGCTCTTAACTATTCGATTATTTTATTACATTTCATGTTTATATAGTTTGAAATCTTTTGAGGACCCTTTTACCATAACAATATAAACTTATAGACTCCTTCTGATGTTGTAAGAAGGACAAGGTCAATTTTTGACCTCCAGGAACATATTTATGGCACATTTCCAGAAGAAAATGTGAAGTGGTGCTTGCACTGGCAAATCTCACCACCCGGTTGCTAGGGTGTTCCCGGTGGTTTCTACAGTGTTCTGGATGGTTGCTAGGCGGTTGTTAGGGTAGTCTGTGTGGTTGCTAGGGTGTTGCTAGGTGGTTGCTAGGGTGTTCTGGATGGTTGCCAGGGTGTTGCTAGAGTGATGCTAGGGTGTTCTGGGTGGTTGCTAGGGTGTTTTAGGTCGTTACTATGGTAGTCTGTGTGGTTCCTATGGTGTTTCTAGGTGGTTGGTAATGTCCACAAATGGTTACTATAGAGTTTTTATAAAGTTTTTGGCAATTGATTTCTGGCCCAAATCAATTTTTGATTTTGATTATGTATCATCAACAGGTAGTTAAAATACGGACTCTTGTATGGCTTCAGTGACATCAAAAGGAGTTAATGAGTATGTTTAGACCATTCAAGATCAAGTACTCGTGTGCCACAACTATGTTCAGTAGGTCAAAAAGGAACCTATCCATAGCTCATAGAAGGAGTCTCATAGTTTTTCTTGTTTAAAAACATTTGAGGACCCTTTGACCAGAAATGAGTTAAATACATAAGATGTGGACATTCTATATGGCTGAAGAAGCATCAAAAATAGTCTTTGAGAATTTATAGAAAGTTCGAGACCTAGTACTCGTGGGCCAAGACTATGTTTGTGGGTCAAATAGAAACCTCTAGTTCTAGGAAGCATAAGAAGTAGTCTATTTAGTATGTATAGAAAGTTCAGGTACTCGTGGGAGAGATATATGTTCAGTCAAATATCAGTCAAATATCTTCCTGCTCATAAAACATCACAAGTAGTAAAAATCAATGTATAGTAACCTAACGATCAAGTACCCTTTGACCAGAAATGAGTTCAATGGGTCAGATCTAAACAATCCATGTGGCTAATATGTTCATTAGGTAAGTTAGATAGGTCATGCAATGCAATGAAATACATCTTAGGTGTTTTCTTTTCATTGCACAGAGGTTAGTTTTTGCGTGAACAGGCCTAATGAGGAAGAAGTTAGATATGTCTTGCAATGCAATTGAAACACATCTTAGTTGTTTTCTTTTCAATGCACAGAGGTCAGTTATTGCGAGCATATGCGTAACGAGGAACAAGTTAGAAATGTCATGCATGGCTATGAAACACATCTTATGGTGTTTTCTTTTCATTGGTCAGAGTTTAGTTATTTTTGTGCATACGTATAACGAGGAACAAGTCAGATAGGTCGTGCAATGCTCTGAAACACGTCTCAGGCGTTTTACTTTCACCGCGCAGAGGTTAGTTATTGCGTGCATAGTGCATGACGAAGAACAAGCCAGATAGGTCATGCATGCATGCAAAGGTTAGTTATTGCGTGCATATTGCATGACGAAGAACAAGTCAGATAGGTCATGCAATGCACTAAAACATGTCTTAAGCTTTTTCCTTTAACCACGCAGAGGTTAGTTATTGCGTGCATATTGCATGACGAAGAACAAGCCAGATAGGTCATGCAATGCACTGAAACACGTCTTAGGCGTTATCCTTTCACCGTGCAGAGTTTAATTCTTGCATGCATAATGCATAACGATGAATAAGTCAGATAGGTCATGCAATGCGTCTTATGCGTTTTCCTTTCACCGCGCAGAGTTTAGCTATTGCACGCATATTGCATAACGAGGAACAATTCAGATAGAAAATGCAATGCACTGAAACACGTCTTAGGCGTTTTCCTTTCACCTCGCAGAGAAGAGTTATTGCGTGCATATTGCAAGACGTGGAACAAGTCAGATAGGTCATGCAATGCACTGAAACACGTCTTAGGCGTTTTCCTTTCACCGCGCAGAGGTTAGTTATTGCGTGCATATTGCATGACGAGGAACAAGTCAGATAGGTCATGCAATGCACTGAAACATGTCTTAGGGGTTTTCCTTTCACCACGCAGAGGTTAGTTATTGCGTGCATATTGCATGACGAAGAACAAGCCAGATAGGTCATGCAATGCACTGAAACACGTCTTCGGCGTTTTCCTTTCATCGTGCAGAGTTTATTTCATGCATGCATGTTGCATGACGAGGAACAAGTCAGATAGGTCATGCAAAGCACTGAAACACATCTAGGCGTTTTCCTTTCACCGCGCAGAGGTTAGTTATTGAGTGCATATTGCATGACGAGGAACGAGTCAGAGAGGTCATGCAATGCAATGAAACACATCTTAGACGTTTTCCTCTCACCGCGCAGAGGTTAGTTATTGCGTGCATATGCATTACGAGAATCAAGTTAGATATATCATGCGATGCAACGAAACAAATCTTATGGTGTTTTCTTTTCATTGCTCAGAGTTTAGTTATTTTTGTGCATATGCATAACTTAGGAACAAGTTGGTCAGCATGTTTATTTTCAAGTAAGACATGGTCCTGGATCAACATATTTTGATGATCCTGGATCAACATATTTTGATGATCCTGGATCAACATTCCTGTCCAAAAAATGTTGTCCTTTACCAATCCCTACCCCTAAACCTAACTCTACTCATAACTTTTCCCTTATCAGAAGGTACAAAGGCGAATGACACTGATGTTTAAGTACTTCACTCTGGTTCTAAATCTAAACCTAAAATTGACATAAACTGTAAACTTGTTCCTCAAATCTGTTTCGTTGGTTGAAAAGTTGATCCAGGATCAACAATGATGTTGATCCAGGAACATGTGGTAGTTGATGAAATCACGTTCACCGAATAAGTTAGATAGGTCATGCAATGCAATGAAACACATCTTAGGTGTTTTCTTTTCATTGCACAGAGGTTCGTTTTTGCGTGAACAGTTCTAATGAGGAAGAAGGTAGATATGTCTTGCAATGCAATTGAAACACAGCTTAGTTGTTTTCTTTTCAATGCACAGAGGTCAGTTATTGCGAGCATATGCGTAACCAGGAACAAGTTAGAAATGTCATGCATGGCTATGAAACACATCTTATGGTGTTTTCTTTTCATTGGTCAGAGTTTAGTTATTTTTGTGCATACGTATAACGAGGAACAAGTCAGATAGGTCATGCAATGCACTGAAACACGTCTTAGGCGTTATCCTTTCACCGTGCAGAGTTTAGTTCTTGCATGCATAATGCATAACGATGAATAAGTCAGATAGGTCATGCAATGCACCAAAACACGTCTTTGCCGTTTTCCTTTCACTTCGCAGAGGAAGAGTTATTGGGTGCATATTGCAGGACGAGGAACAATTCAGATAGATCATACAATGCACTGAAACACGTTTCAGGCGTTTTCCTTTCACCACGCAGAGGTTATTGCATGCATATTGCATAACGAGGAACAAGTCAGATAGGTCATGCAATGCTCTGAAACACGTCTCAGGCGTTTTCCTTTCACCGCGCAGAGGTTAGTTATTGCGTGCATATTGCATGACGAAGAACAAGTCAGATAGGTCATGCATGCATGCAAAGAATAGTTATTGCGTGCATATTGCATGACGAGGAACAAGTCAGATAGGTCATGCAATGCACTAAAACATGTCTTAGGCGTTTTCCTTTAACCACGCAGAGGTTAGTTATTGCGTGCATATTGCATGACGAAGAACAAGACAGATAGGTCATGCAATAGCACTGAAACACGTCTTAGAAGGTATCCTTTCACCGTGCAGAGTTTAGTTCTTGCATGCATATTGCATAACGAGGAACAATTCAGATAGATCATGCAATGCACTGAAAAACGTCTCAGCCGTTTTCATTTCACCTCGCAGATGAGAGTTATTGCGTGCATATTGCAGGACGAGGAACAATTCAGATAGATCATACAATGCACTGAAACACGTTTCAGGCGTTTTCCTTTCACGACGCAGAGGTTATTGCATGCATATTGCATAACGAGGAACAAGTCAGATAGGTCATGCAAGCACAGAAACACGTCTCAGGCGTTTTCCTTTCACCGCGCAGAGGTTAGTTATTGCGTGCATATTGCATGACGAAGAACAAGCCTGATAGTTCATGCATGCATGCAAGGGTTAGTTACTGCGTGCATATTGCATGACGAAGAACAAGTCAGATAGGTCATGCAATGCACTAAAACATGTCTTAAGCGTTTTTCTTTAACCACGCAGAGGTTAGTTATTGCGTGAATATTGCATGAAGAAGAACAAGCCAGATAGGTCATGCAATGCACTGAAACACGTCTTAGGCGTTATCCTTTCACCGTGCAGAGTTTAGTTCTTGCATGCATATTGCATGACGAGGAACAATTCAGACAGAAAATGCAATGCACTGAAACACGTCTTAGGCGTTTTCCTTTCACCTCGCAGAGGAGAGTTATTGCGTGCATATTGCATGACGAGGAACAAGTCAGATAGGTCATGCGATGCACTGAAACATGTCTTAGACTTTTTCCTTTTACCGCGCAGAGGTTAGTTATTGAGTGCATATTGCATGACGAGGAACGAGTCAGATAGGTCATGCAATGCAATGAAACACATCTTAGACGTTTTCCTTTCACCGCGCAGAGGTTAGTTATTGCGTGCATATGCATTACGAGAAACATTTAGATATATCATGCAATGCAACGAAGCACATCTTATGGTGTTTTCTTTTCATTGCTCAGAGTTTAGTTATTTTTGTGCATATGCATAACTTAGGAACAAGTTGGTCAGCATGATTTTTTCAAGTAAGACATGGTCGTGGATCAACATATTTTGATGATCCTGGATCAACATTCCTGTCCCAAAAATGTTGTCCTTTACCAATCCCTACCCCTAAACCTAACTCTACTCATAACTTTTCCCTAATCAGAAGGTACAAAGGCGAATGACGCTGATGTTTAAATACTTCACTCTGGTTCTAAATCTAAACCTAAAATTTGTTCCTCAAATATGTTTGGTTGATTGAAAAGTTGATCCAGGATCAACAATGATGTTGATCCAGGAACATGTGGTAGTTGATGAAATTACGTTCACCGAACAAGTTAGATAGGTCATGCAATGCAATGAAACACATCTTAGGTGTTTTCTTTTCATTGCACAGAGGTTAGTTTTTGCGTGAACAGGCCTAATGAGGAAGAAGTTAGATATGTATTGCAATGTAATTAAAACACATCTTAGTTGTTTTCTTTTCAAAGCACAGAGGTCAGTTATTGCGAGCATATGCGTAACGAGGAACAAGTTAGAAATGTCATGCATGGCTATGTAACACATCTTATGGTGTTTTCTTTTCATTGGTCAGAGTGTTGTTATTTTTGTGCATAAGTATAACGAGGAACAAGTTAGATAGGTCATGCAATGCAATGAAACACATCTTAGGTGTTTTCTTTTCATTGCGCAGAGGTTAGTTATCGCGTGGACAGGCATAACGAGGAACAAGTCAGATAGGTCATTCAAATGCATCGAAACACATCTTAGGTGTTTTCTTTTAATTGCATAGAGGTTGGTTATTGCTTGCATGTACAATGCAATCCTAAAGCACTTGAATTGCAAATCTCTTCGTTGCACAAAGGAACAAGTTCGTTTATGCATTGTAAATCGATCACTTTTGTAATGTTTTCTCGTCAAAACACATTAATTAGTTGTAGAATGGACATGCATGGGAAAGCACTTGTGTTTTATCTTTTCTTTTCAATGCAAAGAAGAACAAGTCAGAAAATTTAAGTATTGCAATGAAACACACATTTCAGCCAGACATATATTTGACCTACTGAAGATATTTCTGGCCCAAAAGTACTTGATCTTGAACTTTCCATACATACTCACAGACTCCAATAGATGCTTCCTAAGCCATGGAAAAGTCCACATCTGACCTTTTGAACTAATTTCTTGTCAAATGTTCCTCAAAAAGTTTAAAACGATATAAACTCATAGACTCCTTCTGATTTTATATTTACTTAGGTCAATTTTTGACCTCCAGGAACACATTTATGGCCAACGTCCTTGATCTGTGGGTTAATATACCGAGAGATTTACTTCTCATGATGTCATTTCAGCCAGACAAATATTTGACTTACTGAACATATTTCTAGCCCAAAAGTACTTGATCTTGAACTTTCCATACATAATCATAGACTCCAACAGATGCTTCCCCACATATACATAGAAGTCCATATCTGACCTATTGTACTCATTTCTGGTCAAAAGGTTCTTCAAAAGCTTTTAAACAATAAAAACTCATAGACTCTTGATGTTACATTAGCTATACATAGGTCAATTTTTGACCTCCAGAAACACATTTATAGCTCACGGGTATTTGATCTTTGGGTTAACATACCGAGAGCTTTACTTCTCATGATGTCATTTCAGCCAGAAAGATATTTGACCTACTGAACATATTTCTGGCCCAAAAGTACTTGATCTTGTATTTACCATTCATACTCATAGACTCCAACAGATGCTTCCTAAAGCCATATAGAGATGTCCATATCTGAGTTATTGAACTCATTTCTGGTCAAAGGTTCTTCAAAAGTTTTTAAACAATATAAACTTATAGACTCCTGATGTTACATTAGCTATACACAGGTCAATTTTTGACCTCAAGAAACACATTTATGTCCCATGGGTATTTGATCTTTGGGTTAATATACCAAGAGATTTACTTCTCATGATGTCATTTCAGCCAGAAAGATATTTGACCTACTGAACATATTTTTGGTCCAAAAGTGCTTGATCTTGTACTTTCCATTCATACTCATATTCTCCAACAGATGCTTCCTAAGCCATAGAGATGTCCATATCTGACCTATTGAACTCATTTCTGGTCAAAGGTTCCTCAAAAAATTTAAAACAATATAAACTTTTTGACTCCTTCTGATGTTATTTTAGATATACATAGGTCAATGTTTGACCTCCAGGAACACATTGTGGCACATTTCCAGAAGAAAACATGAAGGGGAGCTTGAAGCGGCAAATCGCTCAGGTGTTCTGGGAGTTTGCTATGGTGTTCTGGGTGGTTGCTAGGCGTTTTTTTAGGGTATTCTGGGTGATTGCTATGATGTTGCGGGTGGTTGCTAGGGTGTTCTGGTTTGTTGCTAGGGTGTTCTCGGTGGTTGCTAGGGTGTTGCTAGGTTGTTGCTAGGGTGTTTTGGTGGGTTGGAAATTTACTTCTCATGATGTCATTTCAGCCAGAAAAATATTTTAAGTAAAGAACATTTTTCTGGCCCAAAAGTACTTGATCTTGAACTTTCCATACGTACTCATAGACTATGTAATATAACATTCTGATGTTATATTACGTAGGTCCATTTTTGACCTCAAGGAACACTTTTCATGGCACACGGGTGCTTGATCTTTGGGTTAATATACCGAGAGATTTACTTCTCATGTTGTCATTTCACCCAGACAAATATTTGACCTACTGAACTTGTTTATGGCCCAAAAGTACTTGATCTTGAACTTTCCATATATACTCATAGACTCCAACAGATGCTTCCTAAGACATAGAGAAGTCCATATCTGACCTATTAAACTCATTTCTGGTCAAAGGTTCCTCAAAAGTTTTTAAACAAATATGAACTTATAGACTCCCAATGTTGCATTAGCTATACATAGGTCAATTTTTGACCTCCAGAAACACATTTCTGGCCCATGGGTCTTTGATCTTTGGGTTCATATACCGATGGATTTACTTCTCATGATGTCATTTCACCCAGACAAATATTTGACCTACTGAACATGTATATGGCCCAAAAGAACTTGATCTTGAACTTTCCACACATACTCAGAGACTGCAGTCAATGCTTACTAAGCCATAGAGATGTCCATATCTGAAACTATTGAAATCGTTTCTGGTCAAAGGTTCCTCAAAAGGTTTTAAACAATATAAACTTATAGACTCCTGATGTTAAATTAGCTATACATACGTCAATTTTTGACCTCCAGAAACACATTTATGGCATACGGGTATTTGATCTTTGGGCTAATATACCGAGAGCTTTACTTCTCATGATGTCATTTCAGACAGAAAGATATTTGACCTACTGAACATATTTCTGGCCCAAAAGTACTTGATCTTGAACTTTCCATATATACTCATAGACTCCAACAGATGCTTCCTAAGCCATAGAGAAGTCCATATCTGACCTATTAAACTCATTTCTGTTCAAAGGTTCCTCAAAAGTTTTTAAACAAATATGAACTTATAGACTCCTGATGTTGCATTAGCTATACATAGGTCAATTTTTGACCTCCAGAAACACATTTATGGCCCATGGGTATTTGATCTTTGGGTTCATATACAGATGGATTTACTTCTCATGATGTCATTTCAGCCAGACAAATATTTGACCTCCTTCTGATGTTATATAAGATATACATAGGTCAATTTTTGACCTCCAAGAACACATTTATGTCCCACGGGTATTTCATCTGTGGGTTCATATACCGCTGGATTTACTTCTCATGATGTCAATGAACTCATTTCTGGTCAAAGGTTCCTCAGAAAGTTTAAAACAATATAAACTTTTAGACTCTTTCTGATGTTATATTAGATATACATAGGTCATTTTTTGACCACCAGGAGCACATTTAATGCACGTTTCCAGAAGTAAATGTGAAGTGGAGCCTGAAGTGGCAAATCTCACCACCCGGTTGCTAGGGTTTTCTGGGTGGTTGCTACGGTGTTGTTGGTGGTTTCTAGGCGTTTATTAGGGTATTCTGGGTGGTTGCTATGGTGTTTGTATGCGGTTGCTAGGGTATTCTGGGTGGTTGCCAAGGTGCTAATGTTGCTAGGGTGTTGCTATGCGGTTGCCAGGTTGTTCTCGATGGTTGTTAGGGTGTTGCTAGGTGGTTGCTGGGGTGTTCTTGTTTGCTGCTAGGGTGTTCTGGGTGGTTGCTAGGGTGTTTTAGGTGGTTACTATGGTATTCTGGGTCATTGCTATGGTGTTACCAGGTGGTTGGTAGAGTTTATAGTTATAGTTACTATAGAGTTTCTAAAATGTTTCTGGCATGATTTAGCTCTTAACTATTCGATTATTTTATTACATTTCATGTTTATATAGTTTGAAATCTTTTGAGGACCCTTTTACCATAACAATATAAACTTATAGACTCCTTCTGATGTTGTAAGAAGGACAAGGTCAATTTTTGACCTCCAGGAACATATTTATGGCACATTTCCAGAAGAAAATGTGAAGTGGTGCTTGCACTGGCAAATCTCACCACCCGGTTGCTAGGGTGTTCCCGGTGGTTTCTACAGTGTTCTGGATGGTTGCTAGGCGGTTGTTAGGGTAGTCTGTGTGGTTGCTAGGGTGTTGCTAGGTGGTTGCTAGGGTGTTCTGGATGGTTGCCAGGGTGTTGCTAGAGTGATGCTAGGGTGTTCTGGGTGGTTGCTAGGGTGTTTTAGGTCGTTACTATGGTAGTCTGTGTGGTTCCTATGGTGTTTCTAGGTGGTTGGTAATGTCCACAAATGGTTACTATAGAGTTTTTATAAAGTTTTTGGCAATTGATTTCTGGCCCAAATCAATTTTTGATTTTGATTATGTATCATCAACAGGTAGTTAAAATACGGACTCTTGTATGGCTTCAGTGACATCAAAAGGAGTTAATGAGTATGTTTAGACCATTCAAGATCAAGTACTCGTGTGCCACAACTATGTTCAGTAGGTCAAAAAGGAACCTATCCATAGCTCATAGAAGGAGTCTCATAGTTTTTCTTGTTTAAAAACATTTGAGGACCCTTTGACCAGAAATGAGTTAAATACATAAGATGTGGACATTCTATATGGCTGAAGAAGCATCAAAAATAGTCTTTGAGAATTTATAGAAAGTTCGAGACCTAGTACTCGTGGGCCAAGACTATGTTTGTGGGTCAAATAGAAACCTCTAGTTCTAGGAAGCATAAGAAGTAGTCTATTTAGTATGTATAGAAAGTTCAGGTACTCGTGGGAGAGATATATGTTCAGTCAAATATCAGTCAAATATCTTCCTGCTCATAAAACATCACAAGTAGTAAAAATCAATGTATAGTAACCTAACGATCAAGTACCCTTTGACCAGAAATGAGTTCAATGGGTCAGATCTAAACAATCCATGTGGCTAATATGTTCATTAGGTAAGTTAGATAGGTCATGCAATGCAATGAAATACATCTTAGGTGTTTTCTTTTCATTGCACAGAGGTTAGTTTTTGCGTGAACAGGCCTAATGAGGAAGAAGTTAGATATGTCTTGCAATGCAATTGAAACACATCTTAGTTGTTTTCTTTTCAATGCACAGAGGTCAGTTATTGCGAGCATATGCGTAACGAGGAACAAGTTAGAAATGTCATGCATGGCTATGAAACACATCTTATGGTGTTTTCTTTTCATTGGTCAGAGTTTAGTTATTTTTGTGCATACGTATAACGAGGAACAAGTCAGATAGGTCGTGCAATGCTCTGAAACACGTCTCAGGCGTTTTACTTTCACCGCGCAGAGGTTAGTTATTGCGTGCATAGTGCATGACGAAGAACAAGCCAGATAGGTCATGCATGCATGCAAAGGTTAGTTATTGCGTGCATATTGCATGACGAAGAACAAGTCAGATAGGTCATGCAATGCACTAAAACATGTCTTAAGCTTTTTCCTTTAACCACGCAGAGGTTAGTTATTGCGTGCATATTGCATGACGAAGAACAAGCCAGATAGGTCATGCAATGCACTGAAACACGTCTTAGGCGTTATCCTTTCACCGTGCAGAGTTTAATTCTTGCATGCATAATGCATAACGATGAATAAGTCAGATAGGTCATGCAATGCGTCTTATGCGTTTTCCTTTCACCGCGCAGAGTTTAGCTATTGCACGCATATTGCATAACGAGGAACAATTCAGATAG
The DNA here is from genome assembly GCA_038021265.1 of Cyprinella venusta. NCBI lineage: Eukaryota > Metazoa > Chordata > Actinopteri > Cypriniformes > Leuciscidae > Cyprinella > Cyprinella venusta. The sequence continues at coordinate 8,670,202 of CM075874.1, forward strand.
AAAATGCAATGCACTGAAACACGTCTTAGGCGTTTTCCTTTCACCTCGCAGAGAAGAGTTATTGCGTGCATATTGCAAGACGTGGAACAAGTCAGATAGGTCATGCAATGCACTGAAACACGTCTTAGGCGTTTTCCTTTCACCGCGCAGAGGTTAGTTATTGCGTGCATATTGCATGACGAGGAACAAGTCAGATAGGTCATGCAATGCACTGAAACATGTCTTAGGGGTTTTCCTTTCACCACGCAGAGGTTAGTTATTGCGTGCATATTGCATGACGAAGAACAAGCCAGATAGGTCATGCAATGCACTGAAACACGTCTTCGGCGTTTTCCTTTCATCGTGCAGAGTTTATTTCATGCATGCATGTTGCATGACGAGGAACAAGTCAGATAGGTCATGCAAAGCACTGAAACACATCTAGGCGTTTTCCTTTCACCGCGCAGAGGTTAGTTATTGAGTGCATATTGCATGACGAGGAACGAGTCAGAGAGGTCATGCAATGCAATGAAACACATCTTAGACGTTTTCCTCTCACCGCGCAGAGGTTAGTTATTGCGTGCATATGCATTACGAGAATCAAGTTAGATATATCATGCGATGCAACGAAACAAATCTTATGGTGTTTTCTTTTCATTGCTCAGAGTTTAGTTATTTTTGTGCATATGCATAACTTAGGAACAAGTTGGTCAGCATGTTTATTTTCAAGTAAGACATGGTCCTGGATCAACATATTTTGATGATCCTGGATCAACATATTTTGATGATCCTGGATCAACATTCCTGTCCAAAAAATGTTGTCCTTTACCAATCCCTACCCCTAAACCTAACTCTACTCATAACTTTTCCCTTATCAGAAGGTACAAAGGCGAATGACACTGATGTTTAAGTACTTCACTCTGGTTCTAAATCTAAACCTAAAATTGACATAAACTGTAAACTTGTTCCTCAAATCTGTTTCGTTGGTTGAAAAGTTGATCCAGGATCAACAATGATGTTGATCCAGGAACATGTGGTAGTTGATGAAATCACGTTCACCGAATAAGTTAGATAGGTCATGCAATGCAATGAAACACATCTTAGGTGTTTTCTTTTCATTGCACAGAGGTTCGTTTTTGCGTGAACAGTTCTAATGAGGAAGAAGGTAGATATGTCTTGCAATGCAATTGAAACACAGCTTAGTTGTTTTCTTTTCAATGCACAGAGGTCAGTTATTGCGAGCATATGCGTAACCAGGAACAAGTTAGAAATGTCATGCATGGCTATGAAACACATCTTATGGTGTTTTCTTTTCATTGGTCAGAGTTTAGTTATTTTTGTGCATACGTATAACGAGGAACAAGTCAGATAGGTCATGCAATGCACTGAAACACGTCTTAGGCGTTATCCTTTCACCGTGCAGAGTTTAGTTCTTGCATGCATAATGCATAACGATGAATAAGTCAGATAGGTCATGCAATGCACCAAAACACGTCTTTGCCGTTTTCCTTTCACTTCGCAGAGGAAGAGTTATTGCGTGCATATTGCAGGACGAGGAACAATTCAGATAGATCATACAATGCACTGAAACACGTTTCAGGCGTTTTCCTTTCACCACGCAGAGGTTATTGCATGCATATTGCATAACGAGGAACAAGTCAGATAGGTCATGCAATGCTCTGAAACACGTCTCAGGCGTTTTCCTTTCACCGCGCAGAGGTTAGTTATTGCGTGCATATTGCATGACGAAGAACAAGTCAGATAGGTCATGCATGCATGCAAAGAATAGTTATTGCGTGCATATTGCATGACGAAGAACAAGTCAGATAGGTCATGCAATGCACTAAAACATGTCTTAGGCGTTTTCCTTTAACCAAGCAGAGGTTAGTTATTGCTTGCATATTGCATGACGAAGAACAAGACAGATAGGTCATGCAATAGCACTGAAACACGTCTTAGAAGGTATCCTTTCACCGTGCAGAGTTTATTTCTTGCATGCATATTGCATAACGAGGAACAATTCAGATAGATCATGCAATGCACTGAAAAACGTCTCAGCCGTTTTCATTTCACCTCGCAGATGAGAGTTATTGCGTGCATATTGCAGGACGAGGAACATTTCAGATAGATCATACAATGCACTGAAACACGTTTCAGGCGTTTTCCTTTCACGACGCAGAGGTTATTGCATGCATATTGCATAACGAGGAACAAGTCAGATAGGTCATGCAAGCACAGAAACACGTCTCAGGCGTTTTCCTTTCACCGCGCAGAGGTTAGTTATTGCGTGCATATTGCATGACGAAGAACAAGCCTGATAGTTCATGCATGCATGCAAGGGTTAGTTACTGCGTGCATATTGCATGACGAAGAACAAGTCAGATAGGTCATGCAATGCACTAAAACATGTCTTAAGCGTTTTTCTTTAACCACGCAGAGGTTAGTTATTGCGTGAATATTGCATGACGAAGAACAAGCCAGATAGGTCATGCAATGCACTGAAACACGTCTTAGGCGTTATCCTTTCACCGTGCAGAGTTTAGTTCTTGCATGCATATTGCATGACGAGGAACAATTCAGACAGAAAATGCAATGCACTGAAACACGTCTTAGGCGTTTTCCTTTCACCTCGCAGAGGAGAGTTATTGCGTGCATATTGCATGACGAGGAACAAGTCAGATAGGTCATGCGATGCACTGAAACATGTCTTAGACTTTTTCCTTTTACCGCGCAGAGGTTAGTTACTGAGTGGATATTGCATGACGAGGAACGAGTCAGATAGGTCATGCAATGCAATGAAACACATCTTAGACGTTTTCCTTTCACCGCGCAGAGGTTAGTTATTGCGTGCATATGCATTACGAGAAACATTTAGATATATCATGCAATGCAACGAAGCACATCTTATGGTGTTTTCTTTTCATTGCTCAGAGTTTAGTTATTTTTGTGCATATGCATAACTTAGGAACAAGTTGGTCAGCATGATTTTTTCAAGTAAGACATGGTCGTGGATCAACATATTTTGATGATCCTGGATCAACATTCCTGTCCCAAAAATGTTGTCCTTTACCAATCCCTACCCCTAAACCTAACTCTACTCATAACTTTTCCCTAATCAGAAGGTACAAAGGCGAATGACGCTGATGTTTAAATACTTCACTCTGGTTCTAAATCTAAACCTAAAATTTGTTCCTCAAATATGTTTGGTTGATTGAAAAGTTGATCCAGGATCAACAATGATGTTGATCCAGGAACATGTGGTAGTTGATGAAATTACGTTCACCGAACAAGTTAGATAGGTCATGCAATGCAATGAAACACATCTTAGGTGTTTTCTTTTCATTGCACAGAGGTTAGTTTTTGCGTGAACAGGCCTAATGAGGAAGAAGTTAGATATGTATTGCAATGTAATTAAAACACATCTTAGTTGTTTTCTTTTCAAAGCACAGAGGTCAGTTATTGCGAGCATATGCGTAACGAGGAACAAGTTAGAAATGTCATGCATGGCTATGTAACACATCTTATGGTGTTTTCTTTTCATTGGTCAGAGTGTTGTTATTTTTGTGCATAAGTATAACGAGGAACAAGTTAGATAGGTCATGCAATGCAATGAAACACATCTTAGGTGTTTTCTTTTCATTGCGCAGAGGTTAGTTATCGCGTGGACAGGCATAACGAGGAACAAGTCAGATAGGTCATTCAAATGCATCGAAACACATCTTAGGTGTTTTCTTTTAATTGCATAGAGGTTAGTTATTGCTTGCATGTACAATGCAATCCTAAAGCACATGAATTGCAAATCTCTTCGTTGCACAAAGGAACAAGTTCGTTTATGCATTGTAAATCGATCACTTTTGTAATGTTTTCTCGTCAAAACACATTAATTAGTTGTAGAATGGACATGCATGGGAAAGCACTTGTGTTTTATCTTTTCTTTTCAATGCAAAGAAGAACAAGTCAGAAAATTTAAGTATTGCAATGAAACACACATTTCAGCCAGACATATATTTGACCTACTGAAGATATTTCTGGCCCAAAAGTACTTGATCTTGAACTTTCCATACATACTCACAGACTCCAATAGATGCTTCCTAAGCCATGGAAAAGTCCACATCTGACCTTTTGAACTAATTTCTTGTCAAATGTTCCTCAAAAAGTTTAAAACGATATAAACTCATAGACTCCTTCTGATTTTATATTTACTTAGGTCAATTTTTGACCTCCAGGAACACATTTATGGCCAACGTCCTTGATCTGTGGGTTAATATACCGAGAGATTTACTTCTCATGATGTCATTTCAGCCAGACAAATATTTGACTTACTGAACATATTTCTAGCCCAAAAGTACTTGATCTTGAACTTTCCATACATAATCATAGACTCCAACAGATGCTTCCCCACATATACATAGAAGTCCATATCTGACCTATTGTACTCATTTCTGGTCAAAAGGTTCTTCAAAAGCTTTTAAACAATAAAAACTCATAGACTCTTGATGTTACATTAGCTATACATAGGTCAATTTTTGACCTCCAGAAACACATTTATAGCTCACGGGTATTTGATCTTTGGGTTAACATACCGAGAGCTTTACTTCTCATGATGTCATTTCAGCCAGAAAGATATTTGACCTACTGAACATATTTCTGGCCCAAAAGTACTTGATCTTGTATTTACCATTCATACTCATAGACTCCAACAGATGCTTCCTAAAGCCATATAGAGATGTCCATATCTGAGTTATTGAACTCATTTCTGGTCAAAGGTTCTTCAAAAGTTTTTAAACAATATAAACTTATAGACTCCTGATGTTACATTAGCTATACACAGGTCAATTTTTGACCTCAAGAAACACATTTATGTCCCATGGGTATTTGATCTTTGGGTTAATATACCAAGAGATTTACTTCTCATGATGTCATTTCAGCCAGAAAGATATTTGACCTACTGAACATATTTTTGGTCCAAAAGTGCTTGATCTTGTACTTTCCATTCATACTCATATTCTCCAACAGATGCTTCCTAAGCCATAGAGATGTCCATATCTGACCTATTGAACTCATTTCTGGTCAAAGGTTCCTCAAAAAATTTAAAACAATATAAACTTTTTGACTCCTTCTGATGTTATTTTAGATATACATAGGTCAATGTTTGACCTCCAGGAACACATTGTGGCACATTTCCAGAAGAAAACATGAAGGGGAGCTTGAAGCGGCAAATCGCTCAGGTGTTCTGGGAGTTTGCTATGGTGTTCTGGGTGGTTGCTAGGCGTTTTTTTAGGGTATTCTGGGTGATTGCTATGATGTTGCGGGTGGTTGCTAGGGTGTTCTGGTTTGTTGCTAGGGTGTTCTCGGTGGTTGCTAGGGTGTTGCTAGGTTGTTGCTAGGGTGTTTTGGTGGGTTGGAAATTTACTTCTCATGATGTCATTTCAGCCAGAAAAATATTTTAAGTAAAGAACATTTTTCTGGCCCAAAAGTACTTGATCTTGAACTTTCCATACGTACTCATAGACTATGTAATATAACATTCTGATGTTATATTACGTAGGTCCATTTTTGACCTCAAGGAACACTTTTCATGGCACACGGGTGCTTGATCTTTGGGTTAATATACCGAGAGATTTACTTCTCATGTTGTCATTTCACCCAGACAAATATTTGACCTACTGAACTTGTTTATGGCCCAAAAGTACTTGATCTTGAACTTTCCATATATACTCATAGACTCCAACAGATGCTTCCTAAGACATAGAGAAGTCCATATCTGACCTATTAAACTCATTTCTGGTCAAAGGTTCCTCAAAAGTTTTTAAACAAATATGAACTTATAGACTCCCAATGTTGCATTAGCTATACATAGGTCAATTTTTGACCTCCAGAAACACATTTCTGGCCCATGGGTCTTTGATCTTTGGGTTCATATACCGATGGATTTACTTCTCATGATGTCATTTCACCCAGACAAATATTTGACCTACTGAACATGTATATGGCCCAAAAGAACTTGATCTTGAACTTTCCACACATACTCAGAGACTGCAGTCAATGCTTACTAAGCCATAGAGATGTCCATATCTGAAACTATTGAAATCGTTTCTGGTCAAAGGTTCCTCAAAAGGTTTTAAACAATATAAACTTATAGACTCCTGATGTTAAATTAGCTATACATACGTCAATTTTTGACCTCCAGAAACACATTTATGGCATACGGGTATTTGATCTTTGGGCTAATATACCGAGAGCTTTACTTCTCATGATGTCATTTCAGACAGAAAGATATTTGACCTACTGAACATATTTCTGGCCCAAAAGTACTTGATCTTGAACTTTCCATATATACTCATAGACTCCAACAGATGCTTCCTAAGCCATAGAGAAGTCCATATCTGACCTATTAAACTCATTTCTGTTCAAAGGTTCCTCAAAAGTTTTTAAACAAATATGAACTTATAGACTCCTGATGTTGCATTAGCTATACATAGGTCAATTTTTGACCTCCAGAAACACATTTATGGCCCATGGGTATTTGATCTTTGGGTTCATATACAGATGGATTTACTTCTCATGATGTCATTTCAGCCAGACAAATATTTGACCTCCTTCTGATGTTATATAAGATATACATAGGTCAATTTTTGACCTCCAAGAACACATTTATGTCCCACGGGTATTTCATCTGTGGGTTCATATACCGCTGGATTTACTTCTCATGATGTCAATGAACTCATTTCTGGTCAAAGGTTCCTCAGAAAGTTTAAAACAATATAAACTTTTAGACTCTTTCTGATGTTATATTAGATATACATAGGTCATTTTTTGACCACCAGGAGCACATTTAATGCACGTTTCCAGAAGTAAATGTGAAGTGGAGCCTGAAGTGGCAAATCTCACCACCCGGTTGCTAGGGTTTTCTGGGTGGTTGCTACGGTGTTGTTGGTGGTTTCTAGGCGTTTATTAGGGTATTCTGGGTGGTTGCTATGGTGTTTGCATGCGGTTGCTAGGGTATTCTGGGTGGTTGCCAAGGTGCTAATGTTGCTAGGGTGTTGCTATGCGGTTGCCAGGTTGTTCTCGATGGTTGTTAGGGTGTTGCTAGGTGGTTGCTGGGGTGTTCTTGTTTGCTGCTAGGGTGTTCTGGGTGGTTGCTAGGGTGTTTTAGGTGGTTACTATGGTATTCTGGGTCATTGCTATGGTGTTACCAGGTGGTTGGTAGAGTTTATAGTTATAGTTACTATAGAGTTTCTAAAATGTTTCTGGCATGATTTAGCTCTTAACTATTCGATTATTTTATTACATTTCATGTTTATATAGTTTGAAATCTTTTGAGGACCCTTTTACCATAACAATATAAACTTATAGACTCCTTCTGATGTTGTAAGAAGGACAAGGTCAATTTTTGACCTCCAGGAACATATTTATGGCACATTTCCAGAAGAAAATGTGAAGTGGTGCTTGCACTGGCAAATCTCACCACCCGGTTGCTAGGGTGTTCCCGGTGGTTTCTACAGTGTTCTGGATGGTTGCTAGGCGGTTGTTAGGGTAGTCTGTGTGGTTGCTAGGGTGTTGCTAGGTGGTTGCTAGGGTGTTCTGGATGGTTGCCAGGGTGTTGCTAGAGTGATGCTAGGGTGTTCTGGGTGGTTGCTAGGGTGTTTTAGGTCGTTACTATGGTAGTCTGTGTGGTTCCTATGGTGTTTCTAGGTGGTTGGTAATGTCCACAAATGGTTACTATAGAGTTTTTATAAAGTTTTTGGCAATTGATTTCTGGCCCAAATCAATTTTTGATTTTGATTATGTATCATCAACAGGTAGTTAAAATACGGACTCTTGTATGGCTTCAGTGACATCAAAAGGAGTTAATGAGTATGTTTAGACCATTCAAGATCAAGTACTCGTGTGCCACAACTATGTTCAGTAGGTCAAAAAGGAACCTATCCATAGCTCATAGAAGGAGTCTCATAGTTTTTCTTGTTTAAAAACATTTGAGGACCCTTTGACCAGAAATGAGTTAAATACATAAGATGTGGACATTCTATATGGCTGAAGAAGCATCAAAAATAGTCTTTGAGAATTTATAGAAAGTTCGAGACCTAGTACTCGTGGGCCAAGACTATGTTTGTGGGTCAAATAGAAACCTCTAGTTCTAGGAAGCATAAGAAGTAGTCTATTTAGTATGTATAGAAAGTTCAGGTACTCGTGGGAGAGATATATGTTCAGTCAAATATCAGTCAAATATCTTCCTGCTCATAAAACATCACAAGTAGTAAAAATCAATGTATAGTAACCTAACGATCAAGTACCCTTTGACCAGAAATGAGTTCAATGGGTCAGATCTAAACAATCCATGTGGCTAATATGTTCATTAGGTAAGTTAGATAGGTCATGCAATGCAATGAAATACATCTTAGGTGTTTTCTTTTCATTGCACAGAGGTTAGTTTTTGCGTGAACAGGCCTAATGAGGAAGAAGTTAGATATGTCTTGCAATGCAATTGAAACACATCTTAGTTGTTTTCTTTTCAATGCACAGAGGTCAGTTATTGCGAGCATATGCGTAACGAGGAACAAGTTAGAAATGTCATGCATGGCTATGAAACACATCTTATGGTGTTTTCTTTTCATTGGTCAGAGTTTAGTTATTTTTGTGCATACGTATAACGAGGAACAAGTCAGATAGGTCGTGCAATGCTCTGAAACACGTCTCAGGCGTTTTACTTTCACCGCGCAGAGGTTAGTTATTGCGTGCATAGTGCATGACGAAGAACAAGCCAGATAGGTCATGCATGCATGCAAAGGTTAGTTATTGCGTGCATATTGCATGACGAAGAACAAGTCAGATAGGTCATGCAATGCACTAAAACATGTCTTAAGCTTTTTCCTTTAACCACGCAGAGGTTAGTTATTGCGTGCATATTGCATGACGAAGAACAAGCCAGATAGGTCATGCAATGCACTGAAACACGTCTTAGGCGTTATCCTTTCACCGTGCAGAGTTTAATTCTTGCATGCATAATGCATAACGATGAATAAGTCAGATAGGTCATGCAATGCGTCTTATGCGTTTTCCTTTCACCGCGCAGAGTTTAGCTATTGCACGCATATTGCATAACGAGGAACAATTCAGATAGAAAATGCAATGCACTGAAACACGTCTTAGGCGTTTTCCTTTCACCTCGCAGAGAAGAGTTATTGCGTGCATATTGCAAGACGTGGAACAAGTCAGATAGGTCATGCAATGCACTGAAACACGTCTTAGGCGTTTTCCTTTCACCGCGCAGAGGTTAGTTATTGCGTGCATATTGCATGACGAGGAACAAGTCAGATAGGTCATGCAATGCACTGAAACATGTCTTAGGGGTTTTCCTTTCACCACGCAGAGGTTAGTTATTGCGTGCATATTGCATGACGAAGAACAAGCCAGATAGGTCATGCAATGCACTGAAACACGTCTTCGGCGTTTTCCTTTCATCGTGCAGAGTTTATTTCATGCATGCATGTTGCATGACGAGGAACAAGTCAGATAGGTCATGCAAAGCACTGAAACACATCTAGGCGTTTTCCTTTCACCGCGCAGAGGTTAGTTATTGAGTGCATATTGCATGACGAGGAACGAGTCAGAGAGGTCATGCAATGCAATGAAACACATCTTAGACGTTTTCCTCTCACCGCGCAGAGGTTAGTTATTGCGTGCATATGCATTACGAGAATCAAGTTAGATATATCATGCGATGCAACGAAACAAATCTTATGGTGTTTTCTTTTCATTGCTCAGAGTTTAGTTATTTTTGTGCATATGCATAACTTAGGAACAAGTTGGTCAGCATGTTTATTTTCAAGTAAGACATGGTCCTGGATCAACATATTTTGATGATCCTGGATCAACATATTTTGATGATCCTGGATCAACATTCCTGTCCAAAAAATGTTGTCCTTTACCAATCCCTACCCCTAAACCAACTCTACTCATAACTTTTCCCTTATCAGAAGGTACAAAGGCGAATGACACTGATGTTTAAGTACTTCACTCTGGTTCTAAATCTAAACCTAAAATTGACATAAACTGTAAACTTGTTCCTCAAATCTGTTTCGTTGGTTGAAAAGTTGATCCAGGATCAACAATGATGTTGATCCAGGAACATGTGGTAGTTGATGAAATCACGTTCACCGAATAAGTTAGATAGGTCATGCAATGCAATGAAACACATCTTAGGTGTTTTCTTTTCATTGCACAGAGGTTCGTTTTTGCGTGAACAGTTCTAATGAGGAAGAAGGTAGATATGTCTTGCAATGCAATTGAAACACAGCTTAGTTGTTTTCTTTTCAATGCACAGAGGTCAGTTATTGCGAGCATATGCGTAACCAGGAACAAGTTAGAAATGTCATGCATGGCTATGAAACACATCTTATGGTGTTTTCTTTTCATTGGTCAGAGTTTAGTTATTTTTGTGCATACGTATAACGAGGAACAAGTCAGATAGGTCATGCAATGCACTGAAACACGTCTTAGGCGTTATCCTTTCACCGTGCAGAGTTTAGTTCTTGCATGCATAATGCATAACGATGAATAAGTCAGATAGGTCATGCAATGCACCAAAACACGTCTTTGCCGTTTTCCTTTCACTTCGCAGAGGAAGAGTTATTGCGTGCATATTGCAGGACGAGGAACAATTCAGATAGATCATACAATGCACTGAAACACGTTTCAGGCGTTTTCCTTTCACCACGCAGAGGTTATTGCATGCATATTGCATAACGAGGAACAAGTCAGATAGGTCATGCAATGCTCTGAAACACGTCTCAGGCGTTTTCCTTTCACCGCGCAGAGGTTAGTTATTGCGTGCATATTGCATGACGAAGAACAAGTCAGATAGGTCATGCATGCATGCAAAGAATAGTTATTGCGTGCATATTGCATGACGAGGAACAAGTCAGATAGGTCATGCAATGCACTAAAACATGTCTTAGGCGTTTTCCTTTAACCACGCAGAGGTTAGTTATTGCGTGCATATTGCATGACGAAGAACAAGACAGATAGGTCATGCAATAGCACTGAAACACGTCTTAGAAGGTATTCTTTCACCGTGCAGAGTTTAGTTCTTGCATGCATATTGCATAACGAGGAACAATTCAGATAGATCATGCAATGCACTGAAAAACGTCTCAGCCGTTTTCATTTCACCTCGCAGATGAGAGTTATTGCGTGCATATTGCAGGACGAGGAACAATTCAGATAGATCATACAATGCACTGAAACACGTTTCAGGCGTTTTCCTTTCACGACGCAGAGGTTATTGCATGCATATTGCATAACGAGGAACAAGTCAGATAGGTCATGCAAGCACAGAAACACGTCTCAGGCGTTTTCCTTTCACCGCGCAGAGGTTAGTTATTGCGTGCATATTGCATGACGAAGAACAAGCCTGATAGTTCATGCATGCATGCAAGGGTTAGTTACTGCGTGCATATTGCATGACGAAGAACAAGTCAGATAGGTCATGCAATGCACTAAAACATGTCTTAAGCGTTTTTCTTTAACCACGCAGAGGTTAGTTATTGCGTGAATATTGCATGACGAAGAACAAGCCAGATAGGTCATGCAATGCACTGAAACACGTCTTAGGCGTTATCCTTTCACCGTGCAGAGTTTAGTTCTTGCATGCATATTGCATAACGAGGAACAATTCAGACAGAAAATGCAATGCACTGAAACACGTCTTAGGCGTTTTCCTTTCACCTCGCAGAGGAGAGTTATTGCGTGCATATTGCATGACGAGGAACAAGTCAGATAGGTCATGCGATGCACTGAAACATGTCTTAGACTTTTTCCTTTTACCGCGCAGAGGTTAGTTATTGAGTGCATATTGCATGACGAGGAACGAGTCAGATAGGTCATGCAATGCAATGAAACACATCTTAGACGTTTTCCTTTCACCGCGCAGAGGTTAGTTATTGCGTGCATATGCATTACGAGAAACATTTAGATATATCATGCAATGCAACGAAGCACATCTTATGGTGTTTTCTTTTCATTGCTCAGAGTTTAGTTATTTTTGTGCATATGCATAACTTAGGAACAAGTTGGTCAGCATGATTTTTTCAAGTAAGACATGGTCGTGGATCAACATATTTTGATGATCCTGGATCAACATTCCTGTCCCAAAAATGTTGTCCTTTACCAATCCCTACCCCTAAACCTAACTCTACTCATAACTTTTCCCTAATCAGAAGGTACAAAGGCGAATGACGCTGATGTTTAAATACTTCACTCTGGTTCTAAATCTAAACCTAAAATTTGTTCCTCAAATATGTTTGGTTGATTGAAAAGTTGATCCAGGATCAACAATGATGTTGATCCAGGAACATGTGGTAGTTGATGAAATTACGTTCACCGAACAAGTTAGATAGGTCATGCAATGCAATGAAACACATCTTAGGTGTTTTCTTTTCATTGCACAGAGGTTAGTTTTTGCGTGAACAGGCCTAATGAGGAAGAAGTTAGATATGTATTGCAATGTAATTAAAACACATCTTAGTTGTTTTCTTTTCAAAGCACAGAGGTCAGTTATTGCGAGCATATGCGTAACGAGGAACAAGTTAGAAATGTCATGCATGGCTATGTAACACATCTTATGGTGTTTTCTTTTCATTGGTCAGAGTGTTGTTATTTTTGTGCATAAGTATAACGAGGAACAAGTTAGATAGGTCATGCAATGCAATGAAACACATCTTAGGTGTTTTCTTTTCATTGCGCAGAGGTTAGTTATCGCGTGGACAGGCATAACGAGGAACAAGTCAGATAGGTCATTCAAATGCATCGAAACACATCTTAGGTGTTTTCTTTTAATTGCATAGAGGTTAGTTATTGCTTGCATGTACAATGCAATCCTAAAGCACATGAATTGCAAATCTCTTCGTTGCACAAAGGAACAAGTTCGTTTATGCATTGTAAATCGATCACTTTTGTAATGTTTTCTCGTCAAAACACATTAATTAGTTGTAGAATGGACATGCATGGGAAAGCACTTGTGTTTTATCTTTTCTTTTCAATGCAAAGAAGAACAAGTCAGAAAATTTAAGTATTGCAATGAAACACACATTTCAGCCAGACATATATTTGACCTACTGAAGATATTTCTGGCCCAAAAGTACTTGATCTTGAACTTTCCATACATACTCACAGACTCCAATAGATGCTTCCTAAGCCATGGAAAAGTCCACATCTGACCTTTTGAACTAATTTCTTGTCAAATGTTCCTCAAAAAGTTTAAAACGATATAAACTCATAGACTCCTTCTGATTTTATATTTACTTAGGTCAATTTTTGACCTCCAGGAACACATTTATGGCCAACGTCCTTGATCTGTGGGTTAATATACCGAGAGATTTACTTCTCATGATGTCATTTCAGCCAGACAAATATTTGACTTACTGAACATATTTCTAGCCCAAAAGTACTTGATCTTGAACTTTCCATACATAATCATAGACTCCAACAGATGCTTCCCCACATATACATAGAAGTCCATATCTGACCTATTGTACTCATTTCTGGTCAAAAGGTTCTTCAAAAGCTTTTAAACAATAAAAACTCATAGACTCTTGATGTTACATTAGCTATACATAGGTCAATTTTTGACCTCCAGAAACACATTTATAGCTCACGGGTATTTGATCTTTGGGTTAACATACCGAGAGCTTTACTTCTCATGATGTCATTTCAGCCAGAAAGATATTTGACCTACTGAACATATTTCTGGCCCAAAAGTACTTGATCTTGTATTTACCATTCATACTCATAGACTCCAACAGATGCTTCCTAAAGCCATATAGAGATGTCCATATCTGAGTTATTGAACTCATTTCTGGTCAAAGGTTCTTCAAAAGTTTTTAAACAATATAAACTTATAGACTCCTGATGTTACATTAGCTATACACAGGTCAATTTTTGACCTCAAGAAACACATTTATGTCCCATGGGTATTTGATCTTTGGGTTAATATACCAAGAGATTTACTTCTCATGATGTCATTTCAGCCAGAAAGATATTTGACCTACTGAACATATTTTTGGTCCAAAAGTGCTTGATCTTGTACTTTCCATTCATACTCATATTCTCCAACAGATGCTTCCTAAGCCATAGAGATGTCCATATCTGACCTATTGAACTCATTTCTGGTCAAAGGTTCCTCAAAAAATTTAAAACAATATAAACTTTTTGACTCCTTCTGATGTTATTTTAGATATACATAGGTCAATGTTTGACCTCCAGGAACACATTGTGGCACATTTCCAGAAGAAAACATGAAGGGGAGCTTGAAGCGGCAAATCGCTCAGGTGTTCTGGGAGTTTGCTATGGTGTTCTGGGTGGTTGCTAGGCGTTTTTTTAGGGTATTCTGGGTGATTGCTATGATGTTGCGGGTGGTTGCTAGGGTGTTCTGGTTTGTTGCTAGGGTGTTCTCGGTGGTTGCTAGGGTGTTGCTAGGTTGTTGCTAGGGTGTTTTGGTGGGTTGGAAATTTACTTCTCATGATGTCATTTCAGCCAGAAAAATATTTTAAGTAAAGAACATTTTTCTGGCCCAAAAGTACTTGATCTTGAACTTTCCATACGTACTCATAGACTATGTAATATAACATTCTGATGTTATATTACGTAGGTCCATTTTTGACCTCAAGGAACACTTTTCATGGCACACGGGTGCTTGATCTTTGGGTTAATATACCGAGAGATTTACTTCTCATGTTGTCATTTCACCCAGACAAATATTTGACCTACTGAACTTGTTTATGGCCCAAAAGTACTTGATCTTGAACTTTCCATATATACTCATAGACTCCAACAGATGCTTCCTAAGACATAGAGAAGTCCATATCTGACCTATTAAACTCATTTCTGGTCAAAGGTTCCTCAAAAGTTTTTAAACAAATATGAACTTATAGACTCCCAATGTTGCATTAGCTATACATAGGTCAATTTTTGACCTCCAGAAACACATTTCTGGCCCATGGGTCTTTGATCTTTGGGTTCATATACCGATGGATTTACTTCTCATGATGTCATTTCACCCAGACAAATATTTGACCTACTGAACATGTATATGGCCCAAAAGAACTTGATCTTGAACTTTCCACACATACTCAGAGACTGCAGTCAATGCTTACTAAGCCATAGAGATGTCCATATCTGAAACTATTGAAATCGTTTCTGGTCAAAGGTTCCTCAAAAGGTTTTAAACAATATAAACTTATAGACTCCTGATGTTAAATTAGCTATACATACGTCAATTTTTGACCTCCAGAAACACATTTATGGCATACGGGTATTTGATCTTTGGGCTAATATACCGAGAGCTTTACTTCTCATGATGTCATTTCAGACAGAAAGATATTTGACCTACTGAACATATTTCTGGCCCAAAAGTACTTGATCTTGAACTTTCCATATATACTCATAGACTCCAACAGATGCTTCCTAAGCCATAGAGAAGTCCATATCTGACCTATTAAACTCATTTCTGTTCAAAGGTTCCTCAAAAGTTTTTAAACAAATATGAACTTATAGACTCCTGATGTTGCATTAGCTATACATAGGTCAATTTTTGACCTCCAGAAACACATTTATGGCCCATGGGTATTTGATCTTTGGGTTCATATACAGATGGATTTACTTCTCATGATGTCATTTCAGCCAGACAAATATTTGACCTCCTTCTGATGTTATATAAGATATACATAGGTCAATTTTTGACCTCCAAGAACACATTTATGTCCCACGGGTATTTCATCTGTGGGTTCATATACCGCTGGATTTACTTCTCATGATGTCAATGAACTCATTTCTGGTCAAAGGTTCCTCAGAAAGTTTAAAACAATATAAACTTTTAGACTCTTTCTGATGTTATATTAGATATACATAGGTCATTTTTTGACCACCAGGAGCACATTTAATGCACGTTTCCAGAAGTAAATGTGAAGTGGAGCCTGAAGTGGCAAATCTCACCACCCGGTTGCTAGGGTTTTCTGGGTGGTTGCTACGGTGTTGTTGGTGGTTTCTAGGCGTTTATTAGGGTATTCTGGGTGGTTGCTATGGTGTTTGCATGCGGTTGCTAGGGTATTCTGGGTGGTTGCCAAGGTGCTAATGTTGCTAGGGTGTTGCTATGCGGTTGCCAGGTTGTTCTCGATGGTTGTTAGGGTGTTGCTAGGTGGTTGCTGGGGTGTTCTTGTTTGCTGCTAGGGTGTTCTGGGTGGTTGCTAGGGTGTTTTAGGTGGTTACTATGGTATTCTGGGTCATTGCTATGGTGTTACCAGGTGGTTGGTAGAGTTTATAGTTATAGTTACTATAGAGTTTCTAAAATGTTTCTGGCATGATTTAGCTCTTAACTATTCGATTATTTTATTACATTTCATGTTTATATAGTTTGAAATCTTTTGAGGACCCTTTTACCATAACAATATAAACTTATAGACTCCTTCTGATGTTGTAAGAAGGACAAGGTCAATTTTTGACCTCCAGGAACATATTTATGGCACATTTCCAGAAGAAAATGTGAAGTGGTGCTTGCACTGGCAAATCTCACCACCCGGTTGCTAGGGTGTTCCCGGTGGTTTCTACAGTGTTCTGGATGGTTGCTAGGCGGTTGTTAGGGTAGTCTGTGTGGTTGCTAGGGTGTTGCTAGGTGGTTGCTAGGGTGTTCTGGATGGTTGCCAGGGTGTTGCTAGAGTGATGCTAGGGTGTTCTGGGTGGTTGCTAGGGTGTTTTAGGTCGTTACTATGGTAGTCTGTGTGGTTCCTATGGTGTTTCTAGGTGGTTGGTAATGTCCACAAATGGTTACTATAGAGTTTTTATAAAGTTTTTGGCAATTGATTTCTGGCCCAAATCAATTTTTGATTTTGATTATGTATCATCAACAGGTAGTTAAAATACGGACTCTTGTATGGCTTCAGTGACATCAAAAGGAGTTAATGAGTATGTTTAGACCATTCAAGATCAAGTACTCGTGTGCCACAACTATGTTCAGTAGGTCAAAAAGGAACCTATCCATAGCTCATAGAAGGAGTCTCATAGTTTTTCTTGTTTAAAAACATTTGAGGACCCTTTGACCAGAAATGAGTTAAATACATAAGATGTGGACATTCTATATGGCTGAAGAAGCATCAAAAATAGTCTTTGAGAATTTATAGAAAGTTCGAGACCTAGTACTCGTGGGCCAAGACTATGTTTGTGGGTCAAATAGAAACCTCTAGTTCTAGGAAGCATAAGAAGTAGTCTATTTAGTATGTATAGAAAGTTCAGGTACTCGTGGGAGAGATATATGTTCAGTCAAATATCAGTCAAATATCTTCCTGCTCATAAAACATCACAAGTAGTAAAAATCAATGTATAGTAACCTAACGATCAAGTACCCTTTGACCAGAAATGAGTTCAATGGGTCAGATCTAAACAATCCATGTGGCTAATATGTTCATTAGGTAAGTTAGATAGGTCATGCAATGCAATGAAATACATCTTAGGTGTTTTCTTTTCATTGCACAGAGGTTAGTTTTTGCGTGAACAGGCCTAATGAGGAAGAAGTTAGATATGTCTTGCAATGCAATTGAAACACATCTTAGTTGTTTTCTTTTCAATGCACAGAGGTCAGTTATTGCGAGCATATGCGTAACGAGGAACAAGTTAGAAATGTCATGCATGGCTATGAAACACATCTTATGGTGTTTTCTTTTCATTGGTCAGAGTTTAGTTATTTTTGTGCATACGTATAACGAGGAACAAGTCAGATAGGTCGTGCAATGCTCTGAAACACGTCTCAGGCGTTTTACTTTCACCGCGCAGAGGTTAGTTATTGCGTGCATAGTGCATGACGAAGAACAAGCCAGATAGGTCATGCATGCATGCAAAGGTTAGTTATTGCGTGCATATTGCATGACGAAGAACAAGTCAGATAGGTCATGCAATGCACTAAAACATGTCTTAAGCTTTTTCCTTTAACCACGCAGAGGTTAGTTATTGCGTGCATATTGCATGACGAAGAACAAGCCAGATAGGTCATGCAATGCACTGAAACACGTCTTAGGCGTTATCCTTTCACCGTGCAGAGTTTAATTCTTGCATGCATAATGCATAACGATGAATAAGTCAGATAGGTCATGCAATGCGTCTTATGCGTTTTCCTTTCACCGCGCAGAGTTTAGCTATTGCACGCATATTGCATAACGAGGAACAATTCAGATAGAAAATGCAATGCACTGAAACACGTCTTAGGCGTTTTCCTTTCACCTCGCAGAGAAGAGTTATTGCGTGCATATTGCAAGACGTGGAACAAGTCAGATAGGTCATGCAATGCACTGAAACACGTCTTAGGCGTTTTCCTTTCACCGCGCAGAGGTTAGTTATTGCGTGCATATTGCATGACGAGGAACAAGTCAGATAGGTCATGCAATGCACTGAAACATGTCTTAGGGGTTTTCCTTTCACCACGCAGAGGTTAGTTATTGCGTGCATATTGCATGACGAAGAACAAGCCAGATAGGTCATGCAATGCACTGAAACACGTCTTCGGCGTTTTCCTTTCATCGTGCAGAGTTTATTTCATGCATGCATGTTGCATGACGAGGAACAAGTCAGATAGGTCATGCAAAGCACTGAAACACATCTAGGCGTTTTCCTTTCACCGCGCAGAGGTTAGTTATTGAGTGCATATTGCATGACGAGGAACGAGTCAGAGAGGTCATGCAATGCAATGAAACACATCTTAGACGTTTTCCTCTCACCGCGCAGAGGTTAGTTATTGCGTGCATATGCATTACGAGAATCAAGTTAGATATATCATGCGATGCAACGAAACAAATCTTATGGTGTTTTCTTTTCATTGCTCAGAGTTTAGTTATTTTTGTGCATATGCATAACTTAGGAACAAGTTGGTCAGCATGTTTATTTTCAAGTAAGACATGGTCCTGGATCAACATATTTTGATGATCCTGGATCAACATATTTTGATGATCCTGGATCAACATTCCTGTCCAAAAAATGTTGTCCTTTACCAATCCCTACCCCTAAACCAACTCTACTCATAACTTTTCCCTTATCAGAAGGTACAAAGGCGAATGACACTGATGTTTAAGTACTTCACTCTGGTTCTAAATCTAAACCTAAAATTGACATAAACTGTAAACTTGTTCCTCAAATCTGTTTCGTTGGTTGAAAAGTTGATCCAGGATCAACAATGATGTTGATCCAGGAACATGTGGTAGTTGATGAAATCACGTTCACCGAATAAGTTAGATAGGTCATGCAATGCAATGAAACACATCTTAGGTGTTTTCTTTTCATTGCACAGAGGTTCGTTTTTGCGTGAACAGTTCTAATGAGGAAGAAGGTAGATATGTCTTGCAATGCAATTGAAACACAGCTTAGTTGTTTTCTTTTCAATGCACAGAGGTCAGTTATTGCGAGCATATGCGTAACCAGGAACAAGTTAGAAATGTCATGCATGGCTATGAAACACATCTTATGGTGTTTTCTTTTCATTGGTCAGAGTTTAGTTATTTTTGTGCATACGTATAACGAGGAACAAGTCAGATAGGTCATGCAATGCACTGAAACACGTCTTAGGCGTTATCCTTTCACCGTGCAGAGTTTAGTTCTTGCATGCATAATGCATAACGATGAATAAGTCAGATAGGTCATGCAATGCACCAAAACACGTCTTTGCCGTTTTCCTTTCACTTCGCAGAGGAAGAGTTATTGCGTGCATATTGCAGGACGAGGAACAATTCAGATAGATCATACAATGCACTGAAACACGTTTCAGGCGTTTTCCTTTCACCACGCAGAGGTTATTGCATGCATATTGCATAACGAGGAACAAGTCAGATAGGTCATGCAATGCTCTGAAACACGTCTCAGGCGTTTTCCTTTCACCGCGCAGAGGTTAGTTATTGCGTGCATATTGCATGACGAAGAACAAGTCAGATAGGTCATGCATGCATGCAAAGAATAGTTATTGCGTGCATATTGCATGACGAGGAACAAGTCAGATAGGTCATGCAATGCACTAAAACATGTCTTAGGCGTTTTCCTTTAACCACGCAGAGGTTAGTTATTGCGTGCATATTGCATGACGAAGAACAAGACAGATAGGTCATGCAATAGCACTGAAACACGTCTTAGAAGGTATTCTTTCACCGTGCAGAGTTTAGTTCTTGCATGCATATTGCATAACGAGGAACAATTCAGATAGATCATGCAATGCACTGAAAAACGTCTCAGCCGTTTTCATTTCACCTCGCAGATGAGAGTTATTGCGTGCATATTGCAGGACGAGGAACAATTCAGATAGATCATACAATGCACTGAAACACGTTTCAGGCGTTTTCCTTTCACGACGCAGAGGTTATTGCATGCATATTGCATAACGAGGAACAAGTCAGATAGGTCATGCAAGCACAGAAACACGTCTCAGGCGTTTTCCTTTCACCGCGCAGAGGTTAGTTATTGCGTGCATATTGCATGACGAAGAACAAGCCTGATAGTTCATGCATGCATGCAAGGGTTAGTTACTGCGTGCATATTGCATGACGAAGAACAAGTCAGATAGGTCATGCAATGCACTAAAACATGTCTTAAGCGTTTTTCTTTAACCACGCAGAGGTTAGTTATTGCGTGAATATTGCATGACGAAGAACAAGCCAGATAGGTCATGCAATGCACTGAAACACGTCTTAGGCGTTATCCTTTCACCGTGCAGAGTTTAGTTCTTGCATGCATATTGCATAACGAGGAACAATTCAA